>OVAN01004370.1:0-26030 GCA_900406275.1 Anastatica hierochuntica
TGCAAAAGGCTAGTCTGATGAGACTGCCTAGTCATTTCTGTGTCAGGCTCGAGCTCCGCGAAGGCGCAGTCTGACACAGCCGCCTGTGCAGGCTGCAACTTTTGTCAGGTTATTGGACTATAGTGTTTGTCGTTTAGCTCGGGCTGCCTCGACTGCTTTAACTCCGTCTATAGTAGCCGCGGGCTCCTTCCTCGGGCTGTAGCCCGACTTTCTGATGGGCCTTTTAAGGCTTTCAGATGGGCTTCTAATTTTGGGTAGATCTTTGGAAATGGGCATGGCATTGAGGGGGTGCCAAGCCCACCTCTAACACTGACGGCATGTGTATACATGGATTGCAAAAGATCAATTAGGATCTTCAACATGGGCTTCCTTTCTCATGCTAGTCTTCTGGCAACAGTCAATCTTAATTCTCATCTCTCTAAGCCAGGATTTCCGTTTCGAATTGTGTAAGCTTGTGGACATACTCAATTAGCTTTCAAGAGTATCCTCTACTTGAGTTTTCATCGGATTTATCTCTGTTGTGAGAGTTTAATCTTTGATGGTTGTTTCTTTGCCTTTGTTTCTCATAAAATAAAGGATTTACTACATTATCATAACGATTTCGGCCCTAAGTTTAGTGTTGGTCTAGTTATGTGTTGTTGTTGGCTATTATTCGATCTCCATCACGTAGTTACGAGTTATCCCCTCCTTCGAGCCCCAAACTGATAGGTATTTATAAGACATGCTTGTTTTGCTACTACGGAGCAATGATCAAAGTATCATTTCTTTATTAATCGTGGGTAAATAAGCAAAGTTTACTAAGAAAACAAAGCAAGAATCCTAGTTCCTACTATAAGCCTATGACCTTAGCTGTAGAATCGAGAATTTGTGTATAGATGTTTCCATGTTGACTCTTAAGTTCCCTCATTTGTAGTTAAATATTGAGTCAATCCCTTCGGATTTAGGAGATATTTACGAAATATGAAAGATTTTCCCTTATCTTAATCAATTTCTTTTTAAATTGGGTCAATTTTTCTTGCTGGTAAGATGTTTCTTTTCTAAGAGAAGCAGCTTTTCTCCTGGTTGTAGAAGCAACTTTTCTCCTTTTCTAGAACAAGGATTCTAGTAGCATGTCGCCTTGGCCATTTATGTAAGGAGTTGGAGTCACGAGCCATGGGATTTATTTATCCCCAACAGCTTGTATAACTTATAAGCAAGCTGAAAGTTGTATTTGGAATCCTAATATATAAATAAAATTGGATTTTTTTTTGTTTAGAGATTCTAATCTTGATGACTTTTACCTCAACGAATCACAAAAATGCATGGAAAATGAATAAGTCTAAAGAATAGTCTCTAAAATGAACTTATAGGTTTGATTCACATAGTGAATTAGGTGGGAACAACCTCTACGTACATACGCAGTCTAGGATTGGGTGTTCCATGAAAGGCTGTCAATGGAGTCAGATAATTGCTCCCTGGAGCTAATGCGAGAATGATACATGAAAGAGAGAAACGTTTGGAAGGCTCCAAAGGAGCAAAAGAAATACAACATCACGGTGACCATTGATGCCATATACTGCAGAGCACCTCCTCTGACCTTCAATTATGTTATTCCTCTTTTTGATCCAGCTTCGATGGAGCATGTTGGCATTGATAATGAACCAGTGGAAAAAGAGTAGGGAGAAGATGATGGCGGCTCCTCTGCATCCCAGGCCCCAACTTGATCCCATCAACCCTTATATCCGCTCTCTTCTATTAAATATCAGATTATGTTGTTGCCCCTGTATTGGACTTAGAAAAACTTGTGTTTGTGTCCACGTGGTCTTTTGAATTTTCCGTTGGCCACCAATAATAGTCTTTTTGTCGAACTTAGATCTGAATCCATGTGAGATTCATTTATTTTGCATTTAAATGCTGCTTTCTTTTCTTTTTTCTTATTGCCTTAGCAATATCGTTGGGATTTTTTTATGCCATACATGGCCGCAACCAAGGTTGAAGTAGATATCAAGACAAGTGTAACACATGTCAGAGAAATCTTCTTTCGAGAGCCGCGTAACCCAGAGAGAAAAGAGAGAACCCTAGCGTTGCCGCCTTATCATCCGGTGTTTACTGCAGTGGTGAAACCGGAGCTTAGCTCCTTTCCTTTATCTCCTTTTCCTTTTGCCTCAGACGTCGCTTATTCTCTTCTTCGATATGCAAATGGTCTCTGGGTTTTCGGCTCTCAGTTTCAGATCTGATGCATTTGATGACAGCTTCGGATCTGGTGCTTCCCGGGCTTCTGGAGTCATGGCGAGTTAGAGTGAATGGTTTCCGAGGTCGAAGGTCGGCTTTTAGGGCAGCATCTTGGCCGGAGCAATTTTCCAGTGGTAGCTCCGCCTTGTTTTCCGAAGACAATAGGTCAAGCTTAGGTGTTCTTCTCCGAGAATATTCATTCCTTTGAAGGTCTCTTGGATTGAGCCTTGGTGGACTTAACTTCTTCACCTGATTTCTTCATTCCGGGAAAATCGAAGATGTACCTCTTGTAGGAAGCTTCAAATTCATCTCGGCAGCTCTGTTTGGATTCAAATACTAAGCACCGATCACTGTAGAAGTCCTTGGCAGAAGATTAAGCACTGTTCCGGTGGAGGATCCTTTTTCTGTTAAGAACCAGATTCTGGTCAAGGTATGAATCCATGTGAATGGTTAGTTAGGCTTTGAATCCACTGAATAAGGCTTGGCATATTGACCTCATTCTGGAATAAGGATCTATTTTGGAACAAGCGCTTCGGTGTTGCGTCGATGGATCTAATTATCTAACTCGAATCATTAGATGATCTCGACGATGGTTTGAATTGTATTTTCTAGAATAGATTTCGTCTTTCGGTTTAGTTCAATGTCCCTGTAATTAAGTGGTTCAAGAGACGATTCTCTTTTCCTTTTCGGTAGAAAGAATTTGTTCTTATAGTGGTCAATGTTCTTTGTGGTTAATTGGTCGAGTTCATATGACCAATAGGGTAGCATAGGTAGCCGCTTGCGTGCGCCGTTATTGTACTCTATTGTGTCAATTGTGGTCATAACCTCTAGTGAGGATCCATGTACTCATCATTTGGGCAATTTAAAGTGACGTCGAGCCAAAAAAAAAAAAATAGATATCAAGACATCCTTCATGTTACTTTTTGTAAACAATTCCTATTTTGTCTCCCCCATTATTTTCTATAACATAGCAGTTTTCCATGAAAGGGATTCAAAATCAAGGAGAGGAATCTACTGCGACGGAGACTTGACGGTTTTACGTTTTACTTCTGATGATGATCATATGGTGGAGCAATGAACACATGTTAAGATCAAGAAGAAGAAGAAGAGTACTTGGGAATGAAAATATTGACTCGTGGAGGTTGTAAAATATATTTTCTTCTAATAATTATTGGTTTGCCAGTTGGAATTTAGGCCTTATATCATATTACTGTTTATTGTTAAATTTCATAAAATCCATCTCGATATTAATGGGCCTTTGAAATAATAACATTTATGTAGACAGATAAAATGAGTGATATTTTATTAAATCTTATATATTATTTACAAACCGAATTTGTTTCAGATAGAAAGCTAGACTGGTTGACTACAAAATTACCGTTAATGAATTTTTAATTAGAAGACTACTTTTAATGAATTTTTAGTAGAAGACTACCCTTACTGAATTTTTATTTAGAAGACTATCCTTAATGAATTTTTAATTACTTTTTTTATGAATCAAACATTAATTAAAAATTCACTCCATCATTGGTAGTCCAAGTTGGAGGAATAGAGTTTACATAGTTACAGTCTCTAAAAATAATACGAGCACCCCGAGCTAGACATTCTGCTTGTAAATTTTTTGTGCGCGGAATGGCAAATATGGAAAAGTCTTAAAAATAACCCGGAGAGTCTGAAGATCTTGAATGAGCGTGGTGAAAGCTGGCCAATCGTCCGGTTGTTGTAGAATGTTGATGAGCTCCATGCAGTCTCTCTCGAAAGCTTGGCAGTTTATTCTTCTTTCACGTATCTCTGACATCGCCCACATCAAAACTTCTATTTCTGAGTGTAATGGAGAAAAACTCCGTCTATGACACTTAGCCCCGAGAAGGATTATCTTCTCATCTCTCTCCATGCAGATCCAGTCAAGTCCAGAGGTTGGGTCTGTCAATTTCTAAGATCCGTCCAGATGGCAAATTAAACCATTGGCCTCCCTTGCCTGAGCACATGTTTGCTCTTCAGAAGCACATTGTATAATTTGCGCTTCCTTCCATGCTCAAAATTTTATTTTTGCATTTTTTAAAATTTCTCTTACTCTCGTTGTACCCCTTGCAAGACCTTTTGATTCTTTGATTTCCATATGAGCCATAATATCCATGGATAAATATCTTATCGGTCCCTATCTTGACTCCTTAGGGGGTTCCACCAAAATAGATAGTCCATATTTGTATATAGTGATTTCGTTGGGAACATCCCCACCCCTAGTCGGGTCTGTACATAATGTCCAAATTTGTAGAACCATTGGGTATTCAAAGAAGACACGATTAATAGTCTCCTCATGAATACCACATCTTTTATACACCCTATCACATCGTATTCCCCTAGAAAAAAGTTATGTGGTCACTGCCAGACTCCCCGTAATAATTGGCCAGAGAAGATGTAATATTTTCATAGGGCATTTAATCTTCCTTGCAAACGCCTTTAAAGCCCCTAAACCAGGCCCCCAACCATTATTATTTATCCTAAAATTTTCCAAAGAATTAAGTAGTTTGTACCTCGACTTAACCGTACATTGTCCTAATTTAGTATAGTGCCATATCAAGACATCGTCTGTAGTGGTGCGACTTGGATGGATTCCCCGAACCAACGAATGTCTTCAGGATCCATAAACTCCTGTAAAAGCGTCATATGCCACTCCCTCGTGGTGGGATTAATCAACTGTTGGACCTCCACTCGAGGATACCAAACACGACCACGTTCTCTTTCCGGCCTTGGCATGACATTCGAGATCCATGGACCATGCCATACTGATGTGTTTGTATCTGAATCCCTTACCTGAGTAGTCCCTGAGTCGAAAAAAAATACTCTTCCAGCAAAAAGAAGGTGAATAGGGTTTCTTGGCGTTAAACGGGCAGACTTTCCAGAAATACATACCTCTTATTATTCGAGCAATTAGAGAACCCAAAAATTGAATTAGCTTCCATAGGTGTTTTGCCAATAAGGGCGTATTAAATTCTTCCAGAGATTTAATACCTAAACCTCCTTCATCCTTAAGGATACATAACTTGTCTCATGCAACCCAATGGAGACCGCGGTTACATCCATTTGAACTCCACAAGAATTGGGAGATCACGCTAGTTAACTTTGAAGTTAACACTTGAGAGAGTTTGAAGCATGACATAGCATAATTTGGGAGTGCGAGAGCAACTGACTTTATCAGAATCTCCTTTTCTCCTTTTGATAAGAATTTTGATGACCATCCATTAACTTTGTCGCCTAACCGTTCCTTAATATATTTCAAGATTTGTTTTTTTGTGCCCCTTAGACTTTCAGGGATTCCTAAGTAAGTTCTCATACCACCTTCCTTTGTAATATCTAGGATATTTTTCATCATATCTCTTGTTGTCCCTGGGACATTCTTACCAAACATAATTGAAGATTTATCAAAGTTGATAACTTTTCCTGACGCACTCCCATTATCCCGTAGCACATCCAAAACCGTTTGGCATTGCGGTGCATCGACTTTGCAGTAAAAGTAACTATCAGCAGCCAAAAGTAAATGTGAGACTGTCGGGCTATGCGTGGCTATCTTAATAGCCGTTTAACACCATCCATTTCCTTCTGTTTCAAATTCACAATGAGAACATCCATACAAAGGATAAATAGATACGGTAACAAAGGATCACCTTGTCGGAGTCCTCTTTATGGGACAATGTTACTGGTTCGCTTGCCATTGAAAAGGACCTTATATGAGACCGACCGGATGGAACACATCAACCAAGCGATCCACATCGATTCGAACCCATTTTATGAAGAACCGCTTTCAAGAAAAGCCACTCTATGTGGTCATAAGCGTTACTCATGTCTATCTTGATAGCCATAAGTTCATGTCGACATGCTTGATTAGTACACAAGCCATGAAACATTTCTTGAGCTATTAAAATATTATCTGTAATCAATCGTCCGACGACAAAAGTCGATTGAGTTTCCAAGATTATTCTTTGAAGTAGATTTTTAAGCCTTAAGCATAAAACTTTTGAAATTATCTTATAGCCACATTACATAAACTAATTGGCCTAAGCTCTGTCATCCTCTTTGGTTGATTCATCATTTG
Organism: Anastatica hierochuntica; assembly: GCA_900406275.1. Lineage (NCBI taxonomy): Eukaryota > Viridiplantae > Streptophyta > Magnoliopsida > Brassicales > Brassicaceae > Anastatica > Anastatica hierochuntica. Next base: position 6,305 of record OVAN01004370.1, read on the forward strand.
TATAAGACATATATTAGTCTCATTCAACCGATCATCAAACCTTCGTGATCGAAAAATTTTTGTATCAACTTTCTAGGTCGTCCTTTAGGATCCCCCAAAACCGCTGGAAGAACAAAGCTGTTATCCCGTCACGGCCAGGGCCTTTTTAGGGTGCATAGCAAAAACCGTATTTCTCAATTTCACTTCCGTAATTTCCTTTGTTAATGTTAGGTTCATACTACCAGTGATCACTGAATCAACATTCCCAAGAACCCGTGTAAAATAGCCTGACGTAGTCGGTTTGAACAACTCACTAAATTATTCAATCACTATTTTCTCCATTTCCTTCGGTGATTCTTTCAATGTTCCTCGTGAATTATATAAACCTAAAATTTGATTCTGTGCTCTCATTTGTTTAGCTAAATCATGAAAAAACTTTGTGTTCCTATCTCCCTCTTTTAACCATAGGTTCCGAATTTTTTGTTTCCAGTAAAGTTACTCATCCTTGTAAGCTTCTTGGAGCTTCTTCTTGATTTGAATGATAAAATCCTAGGGAACCAAGTCATTGTTCTGAGCCTCTTCCAATATAACCTTCAAGGCCTCAATATTTTCCCTTTCTGGTATATTGGTATTCTTCCTCCACGAGAAAGTTTAATTTTTTCAATTATGTATTTTATCCACAAATGATGGCTCTCTAAAAATTCCTTTTATGTTGCCGTCTACTTTTTATGTCCTCTGCCAAGCCCTACTTTCCTATCAATCTCTTATCAAACCGGAAATTTAGATAAAGTTTTTCTGGTTTATGATTGGATGTTAACAATATTGGTCGGTGATCTGATCCAATACGCCCCAAATATTCCACCTTCGAGTATCTGAAAATATTATGTCATTCCTAATTTCCTACCGCTCTACCCAGTTTACACCGTACATGTTGTTTAGTTCTCGTTCCTTTCCATGAAAGTCGATCGCCTGCGCACAGGAATCCTGTCATCCCGTAGTGCTGAGCATTTGATTAAAAGGAACAAAAGACGTCGATGATCTCATTGCACCCCCTTTCTTTTTATGGTTTCAAGTTAATTCATTCATATCACCTATCATCATCCAAGGGGTTAGTCGTTGTGTCCCGATTTCTTCTAATCTTTCCCATACTTTATACCGGTTCGCCGCCACCGGCTTGCTCTAAGTAATTGGAACAAAAACTTTAAATCTGTACATGGTAGAATTAACATCTATAATGTGATTTGTCGCAAATAACACATCAAATTTTATTTCATCATTAAAAAAGATAGCAAGACCACCACTTGAACCAATTGGATCCACCGTGTACAATTTTTTTATAGCTAAAATGTAATTGAAATTTTTTTAAATTAACAAGACGACTGTTTAGTCTTTGACAAACAAAAATCAAGTCTAAATTTATTCCATAAATCCCTCAAAGTGTTTACAGTTAAATCACTCTCTAGACCTTGACATTTCCAACTCAATATCCTCACGATTGAGTCGGTGGTTTCATGGGATCCACCATCCTTTTCTTCGTTATTCGAGCTGGGACAATGGCCTGAGTCCCGCTCTTTGTCTCCATGACAATCATATTTGCTCTTACAACATTAAAATATGACATGCTAGAAGTTTCGAGATCCTTTGAGCTCACACCAATAATAAAATTCCAAAATAAGATTACATGGTTGAACCATAATGATACGCAAAGAGATAACCATCTCCAAATGGAAGCACAAAATATCACCCAAAAATCATTATGTCTATTTTATGAATAAAAGACACTGTTCGTGTTAGTTACAAAACGCTCTCTTTGCACACTATATAATGTAATAGTCCCCGAAAATCCAAAATTAGTAAAAATTAAATTTATCATTGCTTAAACGTATGGCTAAAACATATTTTTAATAATTTTTCAAAAAGACACGACGACACGAAATGCGACTGGCGGCGGCTCGGGTTTTTTGCTAGGGTTCTGGGCGACTCGGTGGCTCGGCGGATGCGACTGGCGGCGGGCCTCTGGTGGGGGTTGGTTTGGTCTGGCTTCTTGGGTGTATCAAGATGGACCTTCTTTGTCTGGAGTTTCGATTTGGTGTGGATTTCGTAAATCTGAATCTTCAACCTCTTTGGAACGAGGAATTGAGAGAGATCCAGGGAGAATGGACAAAGTTAAGGCGATGGGTGAAGTTGTTGGAGGAGATCGATATCTCTAGATGGGGCCAGAGATTGATGCGGGAGAAGGGGATGATGGTTTTGAATCGTGAGTCAAGGCGACATTTTCGCTATGGAGGTGTTTGTTCACGATGGATCTACGACTCGAGGATGTTGAATTTATGGGGTTGTTTGTGGATGTTGGAAAGTGAGGATCGACGGTATGTGGGTAGAAGATGGGATGTCGATGTTTCTTAGTGGAAGGACTTGATATCTGATCTGCTTCTCCAGGCCTCAGATGGTGTTGACTCGATGGGGTACCACAAGACCTCTCCACAGGCGGAGTTGCTCAGTCGACCTGGTGAGGGCTTAGCCAAAGGGAGGCATAGGGCTTCGCTACGTTCAGACGGAATCTTCAAGTTTGGCCTCTCAGGTCGCTTAAGATGTTTTTGGTTGGGAATCGAGGGTCACAACCACGGCTGTGCCGTTCTGGCTTGGTCAAGGAACAACGGGGATGGAGGATATCTTTCACGATCGCGATGGATTTGGATAAGGAGGGTTTCGAGGCTATGTCAGGGATCTGATTGGAAATTGAAGAGGGAATGGTGTGAGATCGGTTCCTGTTTCTTTCGAGATCTTGTTTTGGGACGAGTGCTGAGATTCAATGAAGGCTTAGCGACTTTAAGGATGTATCGTTGGCAAGGGATCTCTGGTAAGGCTGGTGTGTGTTTCGAGAGCTCGAGGTTTGGGAAGTGGTTTTCGAACAATTCAAGGTTGGTGGGGATGAGCATTGAAGTTACTAGATCTGGTCGTTCATGGTGTCGCCCATGGAAACACCATCGAAGGTGGAGCTCAGGCACACGGACTCTGAGGATAGTGTTTTTGAGCTGGCAACGTGCTTGCTTTTAAGGGTGATACACGAGGAAAGAGTCTCCGGTGGTGGTCAAGAATATGGCACAAAAGGTTCACGATTTCATGGGGACATTAGTCAACTACAAGCTTCATATGTACAAGTTTCTTCCTTACTGGGTAAGGATAATTGCAGACGGCTTCTCATCGTTTGGCAATCACCCCGATTCTCTTTTCAGTGGTTCGAACTCTTTGAGATTTTCACAGACGGCTTTGGATGTGTTATATATCATAGGATTGGCATTGCGTTTGGATACTATTTCTCTCTGTCTTTATTTTGGTGTTTGCGGTTATTACAAGGTCCACAACCGTTTGGTTTAATGTATATGGTGTCCGGTGGAACTAAATTAATTTACTGTGGATTTTTCTGGATCCGTTTTGTATCTCGCATATTATTATTGCTTGTGTGTACAATTATGAGAGAGGTCTTTTTTGGGATGTTATCTCGACTGATATTGTTGAGAGATAAGGGAAGATGGTTTCATCAAGGCGGTTGGCTTTATTTGGAAAATGTGGAGTTTTTATACAGTCTTATTCATAAGAGAGTTCGAATGGGTTATGATATGCATGGGAAGGTGGCTCTCCTGGATCCACCGGCAAGTCCATGAAGATCATGAGTTGGAACTGTCAAGGCTTGGGGAGTGACTTGACAGCTGATACTTTGAGAGACCTTTGGAAGAAGTTCAGACCTGATATTGTGTTCTTATCAGAGACTAAAGAATGGTCATCATATTTAAAAAGGTTTCAATTGGAATTCGGTTTTAATAATATGTACACAGTGGACCCTTTAGGATTAAGTGGTGGACTTGTCATTTTCTATAATAATGAAATAAAATTGGATGTTTTGTTTTCTAGTAATCGGATTATTGATGTGGATGCATCGTTCTATGGATTTAAAGTTACAATTTCGTTTGTCTATGGAGATCCTGTGGCTGCGAATCGACGCAAAGTATGGGATAAATTAATGGCTATCGGGGATCAAAGAACCAAACCTTGGCTACTAATTGGTGATTTGAATGAACTAACAGGAAATCATGAGAAAAAAGGGGGAATATGAGGTCAGCGGCATCTTTTGTTCCGTTTAATCAGATGTTAAGTCATTGTGGTATGACGGAATTTCCTTGTGCAGGAGACCAACTGTCTTGGAAAGGTACACGGAATAAAAAAAACGTCCGATGTAAATTGGATAGAGCGATAGGAAATGAGGATTGACATAATGTTTTCAAACATTCCAAGGTGGAATATCTTGCGAGGATAGGATCTGATCATCGTCCAATTTTATTCAAATTCCATTATAAAGAGGAGAAGTATTACAAAAATTTTTGGTTTGATAAAAGATGGATAGGGAAAGACGGCTTCGCAGAGGCCATTGCAACGGGTTGGCAACGTTCAAAGAACTTTCGGGAGCCAGTTTTTGTGGAAAAAATAAAAAACTGTAGAAATTCAATCTCCTAGTGGAGGAAAAATAATATACCACCAGGAAAAGAGAACATCGACGTTTTGAAGGCTAAGTTAGAAGAAGCTCAGAATGATGACTCGGTAACACAAGATATAATTATTGCGATTAAGAAAAAACTTCAAGAAGCTTATAAAGAAGAGGAAATTTATTGGAAACAGAAAAGCAGGAATCTATGGTTAAAAGAAGGGGTCAGAAACACAAAATTTTTCCATGCTTCAACTAAACAAAGGCGGGCAAGAAATCGTAGTTGGGGACTTTTTGATTCAGAGGGATCATGGGAGGAATCACCGGAAAAGATGGAAAATATAGCGACAACGTATTTTCAAGATCTCTTTACACCGACTGTGACTGGGAGTTTTTCTCCAGTTCTTGAGAATGTGGCACCGATTATTACGGATAGGATGAATTAGTCATTGACAAGGGATATATCGGAAAAGAAAGTAAGGTCGGCGCTTTTTGCCATGCATCCTGAAAAAGCCCCTAGACCTGATGAAATGACGGCTTTGTTTTTCCAACGTTATTGGGGGGTTCTAAAGGCGGATTTGGTGAGTTTGGTAAAAGAATTTTTTCGGTCTGGAAAATTTGATCCACGACTAAATGAGACAAATATTTGTTTAATACCAAAGATTGATCAACCAAAGAGGATGTCAGAGCTTAGACCAATTAGTTTATGCAATGTGGGATATAAGATCATATCAAAAATTTTGTATCTCAGGTTAAGGAAGTTTCTCCCATCAATTATCTCAGAGACACAATCGGCTATCGTGTCTGGAAGACTAATTACGGACAATATCTTGATTGCTCAGGAGATGTTTCATGGATTACGTACAAACCAAAATTGTCAGCATGAGTTCATGGCTATTAAGACGGATATGAGTAAGGCCTATGACCGTGTTGAATGGACTTTTTTTGAAGCAGTTATGCAGAAATTAGGCTTTGGACAAAAGTGGGTCTCATGGCTAATGTGGTGTGTTCAGTCGGTATCTTATAAGGTCCTTTTCAATGGTCATCCGACAGGGAACATTGTTCCCCAGAGAGGATTAAGACAGGGTGATCTTTTATCCCCGTATTTGTTCATCTTATGTACAGAGGTTTTGATTGCTAAAATTAAACGGAAAGAAATGGATAATGCTTTAGTGGGGATTAAGATTGCAAAACACAGTCCAACGATTTCTCACTTGCTTTTTGCGGACAATAGTTTGTTTTTTGTAAAGCAGAGGCTTCTTAGTGTCAAGCCATTCTGGATGTTTTACAGGAGTATGGGGCTGCATCGGGACAAGTAATAAATTTTGATAAATCATTAGTTTTGTTTGGTAAGAATGTTTCGGAGCATAACAAAGCCGCCATGAAGGTACAATTAGGTATATCCCAAGAGGGAGGAATGGGCAATTACCTTGGTATCCCAGAAAGTCTGGGAGGCCCTAAAAGCCAGATCTTTAATTTTATAAGGGAACCGCTCGGGGAACGAGTAAATGATGGTCATCCAAGTTTCTATCAAAAGAGGGCAAGGAGATTCTGATAAAATCAGTTGCTCTAGCGCTCCCTAATTACGTCATGTCGTGTTTAAAGCTTCCCAAAGACTTAACTTCCAAGTTAACCAGTGCGATTTCAAAATTTTGGTTGAGCTCCAATGGATGTAATCACGGTCTCCATTGGGTTGCATGGGACAAAGTTTATATTCCTAAAGAGAATGGAGGCCTTGGCTTCAAATCTCTGGAAGATTTCAACATGGCCTTATTGGCTAAACAATTGTGGAGATTACTTCAGTTCCCCAATTCGTTGGTTGCTCGCGTTTTTCGGGGCAGATATTTTAGGAAATTTCATCCTTTGAACGCAAAAAAACCAAATTCGCCTTCGTTCGGATGGAAGAGCATTTTCTCAGCCCAATCTTTGCTTAAACAAGGGATTGGGATAAGGATAGGCTCTGGAATTAACACATCAATATGGCATGATTCATGGTTCTCGGACGTACAACCAAGACCGACTAGAGGTCGGGGGAGCGTATAGCATCCTCGACTAGAAGTCCAACATTTAATTAAACCTACGACGAGGGAATGGCATTTGCCAAATTTACAGGAATTTATAGCTCAAGATGATGTCGAGCTAATTCGGGGTATCCAACCAAGTCGGACGGTTTCTTATGACGGTCCGATATGGCATTACACAAAATTGGGCCAGTATACGGTTAGATCGGGGTATAAATTACTTAATTCAGTGGAAATAACTCGGATTAACAATGATGGTTGGGGCCTAAGCTTGGAGGCCCTGAAAGCATTTACTTGGAAAATAAAATGTCCACTCAAAATACAGCATCTTCTCTGGCAAATTATTACAGGGAGTCTTGCGGTAGCAAGGAATTTAAATGATAGAGGGGTGCAATGTGACTTAACTTGCAAACGTTGTGGCAAAGCTGAGGAATCAATAAACCATATTTTCTTTGAGTGTGACTCGGTTAGACAGATTTGGAATTCCTTTAGAAACCCGACGAAGCTGGAGGATTTTCCTTCAGCTTCACTGTATACTAATATGGATTATCTGTTCTGGCGGAACCCTATGAGGAACCAAGATCAAAAGTATGATTTGTTCCCTTGGATATTATGGTTAACTTGGAAAGCAAGAAACTAAATGGTGTTTCAGGGTGTTCAACTTGGAGTCACGGATATTCAACGAAATGCAGAGACTGACTTGGCAGCTTGGGAAGAGGCGCAAGTACCATCATCACCGGCTGATGATCAGGTCGATAATAAAGATATAAGACATGGTGGATTAACATGTCGAATAGATGGATCTTGGAAGCAATCAGACCCCACTTCCGGTCTTGGGTGGGTTTGCAATGATAGGAATAACTCGATTGTATTAGTTGGAGCGAAGTGTTGTCGTCGAAGCCTCTCGTCATTGCATTCAGAGATGGAAGCTCTGCTATGGGCAATGGAGGAGCTCTATAACCGAAGAATAGATTGTCAAGCCCTTGAGACAGATTGTTTAGAGCTTTTTAACATTTTGCAGCACCCAAATGATTGGCCGGCTTTTTTCAACTCCATCATTGAATTTCAGCATCTCAGTCGATATTATCCTGACTTCTCACTCTCTATCAGCCCGCGAACGGTGAATACACAAGAAAATTGTCTTGCTCTAGGATCCCGCGTTATTTTCTCTGATTATATTTTTGTAGATTCTCATCCGCCGATTTGGGCAGCCAATGTCGGAGGGACTTTCTGATTAATGTGTTGTTGACAAAAAAAAAAACGTATCGCTAACCCTCTGAATATAATACCTTATCATTCCAAAGAGACAGTTGTAGACCCACTACCCCATCTCCTTATTTGAAGGAACATCTCACATAGATCATCAATATACTTCCTCCCATAACTGGCAACACCTCCTGATCTTGCATTGATCGATATGCATCATCCATAAATACCTTAATCTCATATCCTTCCTTGAGTTCTAGTGTTTGATACTCACAGAGAATAGTAGCTAAGAACACCATATCTCCTTCAAATCATGCATCATTGATGCCAATCGAAGTTCCCCTATACTTGAAGCTCCAAAAAAAAAACCATACTCAAATCTCCAATCCTCTTTTGATCTTACACACAAACATCTCTCCAAATCCCGTCGGATCGAGTTGTATCCTCTGAAGTGATTATCCATCGAACCCCCTTTGTGAGATGACAAAGAAACCAATGGACCTCTGCTTCGCATCCATCTCGACCCAATATCCCCAGTCAACGAAGGTTGGAACGCTTGTACCTTTCTCCTTCAACTAGAAAATGTGGAGCTTCCTTTGTACACAACAAAGACGCACCAAACCATATCGTTGCACCAACAATTCTGATATCTCCTTGATATCTCTGCCCACAATAGATCACCACCCTCCAGAATAATCGAAACCATCCGACTTTCCTTTCCTCAAACTAAAACATGTCTAGTTTGAACCCTATCAATAGCCAAATCATCCCAGATCTTGGATTTACACCTCTGTGCCCTGCCTTATCCTAACATGATCCTCCATCACTAGATCCCTTCCATCTTAACAATCAAAGGAACTCACGGTTCCATAGAAAACGAGAGCCACCATGAGAAATCCCGATCACGAGATCTGTTACTATGTTTTGCTCTGCTCCAGGGCTTCCGCTTTCCCTGGTCAAAGACCACACGGTACCCTCAAAACCCACTAATCTCCTCCCCGAACCTTTCTCTAGAAAGTTTGTTGAACCTGCAACCTACGCCAAGGCTCGAAACCACAACGCAACAACTGGTTCTGAACATCCATGTCCTACGGATCGTGTTACTCTTTCCAATCTCTGCCATGACCCTTCCAAAATTGAATCACGAACCACACAAATCTCTAAAAAGCAATCAATGAGACGAGATTTTAAATTTTTCCAAGCAATCGACCAAACAATCACTATCTCTCTTGACTAAAAGCTCATTGTACCCACCATGGATTGAGGATATGAGTCATAAAGCACTGAATCTCCCAGATCTAAGAAACCATTCTTTTCCGCAACACCCGGAGCCATAAACCCTCTGTAAATCTTCAATGCTTTCTCCCAGATAAATTTTCTGTAATGAATCTTCAATATAGAGATCATGTGATGCCCCCAATTTCCGTCGCAAACCGAGGACCAAAGCATGACGATTACCAACTTCTTCCATGGAGAGCCAGCGAAAAACCATCTCATACCCCTAGATCTTTGATCTCCTCTATCAATTAGCCATGAATATGCCCAGAGAATCGATCTCATCAAACCCTAGATCCATGGTGAAATAGCTTTATCGTAAAATAGAGAGAGAGTTTTTTTATATAACTAATTTGTTATTTTTCGATACACATGAGATGAATATTTTTGTAATCAAATTAGGATGAATACACTGTTTTTTTTAATTAGTTAAAAAAATAAAAAAGGAAAACCTTTTAAAAGATTAAAAAGGAAAAATTAACAAAAATTAAAATTCAATGGAAAAGGTAAATTTGAATAATTTATTTTATCATTGTTATAATTAAAAACAAACCAAAATATATTATTTTTAAAATAATCATATAGTCACATTTTTTTTCTAAAAATCAAATCAAGAATAAGAAATTTAATAAACCATAGATTAACATCAATATTATGATCTATGTTATTAAAAAGGAAGTATATGGATTTTTTTATGTGTGATATTTTAAATTTAACATGTTTTAGAAATTTATTAAATGTATCTAACAGATTAAAATAAATCTAACTACTCCTTTATATATTTCAACAAACATATTAGAATATTTCAATATTTTTTCACATAATTATTATCAAAATTGTGAACCAACATAATTTAATATAATTATACAAGTTTAAATATTATTTGTTTTCATATTTAAATTAATCTATATATTTTTTAAAATAATCATATTAAAATATTATTATTTTCTAAATAAAAATTGTTACAATTATATTAGAAAAACCTATAAAAATTTATAAAAAATAATTTATATAAACTATAAAATTTTAAATTTAGTCATCTGATGCTTTTTTTAAATCTCCAATGGGTATCAGATATTATCCGAACTAGAACCATAAGAGTATCCGAAGAAAACTAAAAACCCAAAAATCTCAAATCTAATCTGAACCGTAGTTCGATATAATTGAATAATTTAAAAGTTTTGAACTTGAACCTGAATCCAAAACTCGAAATAACCGAAAATTCTAAACCCAATACTCGAAAAATCTAAACATGATTACTAATATATAAAATTATTAAAAAAAACTTATGCGGTTGCGCGTGTCAAAATCTAGTTAATGTTATTAATATCATAGTTACTAGCGGGGTCGAATGCCGAAACAACAAAATATTTTACTATATGTAAAATATGTCAAATGAAAAATGTATTAAAATACATATAACAAAATGTATTGCATAAAAATTAAAATAATACAAACAAAATTTGAAAAATAATTTTTTTCTAAATAGCATTTAAATAATACACAATAACATATAAATATATAAAATATTATATTACCTAATTATGAAATCTAGAAGTATTTGCAAAAATTTTATGTCTCCATATAATGCCAACTAACAAACTAGTACTCCTCCCGTTTCTCCAAAAGTGTCGTTTTGAGATTTTAATTTTGTTTCACAAAGAATGTCGTTTTACATTTTCGATGCAAATTTATAAGCGAAATTCCGGTTTTAACCTCACTGTTTTAATAAATTAATTGGAAAGAAAATTATTTCTAAATTATTATTGAAGAATATGTAAAACTATATTCTTGAGTAAAAAAATTTCAAAATCACATTTTTTGCGAAACAGGAGAGTAACAAATAACCTTCACTAAAGACAAGGTCGTAGCCCAGCTCATGTCCAGCTCTGTATTCATTATATATATAAACATTCACACCAGTTTCAACCTATCTCCTCTCTCTGTTTAAAATGGAGTTTTTTCAGAAGGCTAAAGCCGTTCGTCTACGGAGCCACCACGATAAGTTCCTAATCGCAGAGGAAGACGAAGAATCTGTCACTCAAGACCGTAACGGCACAGCGGGCGCAGCAAAATGGAGTGTCGAGCCTGTTCCAGGCACCTCAAATCTCATCCGTCTCAAAAGCGCTTACGGCAAATACTTGACTGCCTCAAACAAACCCTATCTTCTCGGAGCCACTGGAAGAAAAGTTGTCCAGTCAAATCCGAGCCGACTAGATTCGTCGCTCGCTTGGGAACCCATCAGGGAAGCTGCTTTCGTGAAGCTCAAAACTCGTTATGATCACTACCTTCGTGCTAACGGTGGTCTTCCTCCGTGGAGAAACTCTGTCACCCACGACATTCCTCTTAGATCCGCCTCTCAAGATATTCTATGGCACGTCGATGTCATTGAGATTCTCACCGACCAGAACTACTATCACCAGCCTCCATCGCCACTACACCATTCCGATTCTCTCGATTTCGGACCTGGATCTCCTTCTGGGTCTAACCATTTCTTCAGACAGGAGGTAATTCTCTCCAAATATTTAACAGCACTTTTAAAAATTTGATTACGTTGACCTGATGATTTGTAGTTGATGCAGTCTACGGATTCCGTGTCGGTTGGATCGCCGCCCAAGTCGGAAGGGAGAGTGATATACTACCACGTGGCCGGTGATGACAGCGAATCGGAGGATGACTCCACTGAGGTAAACTCGTTTACTTTCAAAGGAAATGGCGTTGAAGAGCTGACTAAGCGATTGAAAGAAGAGAGCAATGTCGCAGATGTTATTGTTTGTACTCGGAGTCCCTTGAACGGGAAGCTTTTCCCATTGCGTCTTCAGCTTCCACCAAACAATGCCGACATGACGGTCGTCTTAGTCCCAACATCATCAAAAAGTGAGTTTCTTTAGCTCCAACAAATTCAAGTAAATTATCATTGTTTTGGCACTGACACAGAGGAAGTTGTTCTCTTTTTTCTTCGTTGTAACAGTAGCACAAGACTTCATCAGTTGACATATGTATATGTTTGAAGCTGAGCCGTGAAGTGAACGCTATACCTGCTAATTACTTGTTATTTCTGCTAAGAATGTCTTTGTTTTGGAGATGCTTCTTGATTACCAAACTTATGATTTATACGAAATTGGTTGCAGCTGCTAGTGATTCTTGCTGCCTAAACCATCTTTTTCCGCCTTTTATGCTCAATCTCTTCAGCCAGTAGTTAAGGCTACCAGTAGTCTGGACAATAATAGAATCCGTCTTAGAAGTGATGGAGTCGAACATGATCTCTCACCATGATCTTGGTGTGTAAGACTTATGAGATCAGTTTAGTAACCTTGTGCCTTGTGGCAATCATTGAAGACACGTGTATTGTTGAATGTACGGATTGGAGTCTGTCTATAGTGTCAAGCTTATCATCTCTCACTGCATCTTGAGGAAATTTTCTTTCCTACTATAACATTGGGAGTGTCGACCCAAGGTGCTTGAGAGCAGTCCCAAAAATAGCCGACCTCAGCTTATCACAAATCACCTTCTACTGTGTGAACATACGTTTAAAAAAGCAAACAGCAAAATAACTAGAATGACCCAAATAAACACATAAATATGGAGACTATCACCAAACATTTCAAGCTTAGTCTAATTATTTTTAGGGTTTTCTGCAAAAGAATCTTTCATTGTAAATTTTTTTGCAATTTTACTCTCTATATGCCAAAACTGTAGATCAACCCACAAAGTGGAATTTATATCGCAATATAACTTCTTATATATCAATTCAATGACTAATAACCGTAATCTCAAAATCAAGTAGCACTCAAACTCAATTTCAGATTAAAATTTTGAATCTGATCGACAATTACAAAAAAATTAAGAAACTTAATAATAGAACGGAGATTATACTGTCGGTTAAATTCCATTTGGTGGGTTGGTCTGTAGATTTTGCATATGGAGGGTAAAATTACAAAAAGAGTTACAAATGAGAGTTTTTTTTTAAGAAAACTCTTCTTTTTATTCTAAGAGTATTGTTTCAGCCATTTGGAAAAAAACTTTTAGTACCAAAATGCTATTAATAAAATTCACTAGAAAAATAGTTCGACTTATTTATGAAAAATACCAAGAGAAACAATTTGCAGTCTCACTAGCTTTTCGAATCTTAACTTATATACATATTTTCTTTTTAAAACCACAAATTTGTTTCCATACCACAAATTTACTGATAATAGTGAAGCCACATGACTTTTTTAAACTATCACAGATTTGTTTGCTCCCATAATTTTTTTTAGTTGCTACAAAGTTTAAAATCTCTAACATACCTTATATGTCTTAGTTATGTGATTCTTTTAGGCTGGTCCATCCTGGGTATAAGGAAAATGCTTGTCTAGTTCAAGCGATCTTTAAATCTTCCTAAATGGAATTTTTTTGCACTAAAGCAATTAGGTCCTCGTTTGTGACACCCCAAAACCTTTGAAAAAATAAAGTCGACATTTCATCTGGTCCTGATGCTTTTCCAGAGTGCATTGCAAACAATAATGCATTTAGTTTCCTTCTCCGAGACCTCACATTTTAAGATTCAGCTCATGCTTTCTATGATATTTTTGCCTTACATGTTGTGATATCTACTTGAGATCCCTCATCACCATAGCTTGAAAAGGATCATTAAAATACACAATTGCAATTGTTTCCATCTCCTTTGGAGATGCCTCCAAATGCGTTAAGTATAATAAAGACTTGTAATCCTATTTCATGTGCTTCTTTGTTTAGTTGTGGCATGAAATAATTTGGTGTTTTTTTTTTTCCTTCCTTTAACCGTAGACTCCTTCTTTTTTGACATCAATAAAGTTTCTCTTCTTTATAGACTTTCTACAATTTCTTCCTGATATTCACAATCATCATTCTGAGCTTTCTCTAATTTCCTTTTTAGAGTCTCGAAATCTTCCTTCCCTGATAAAATGTTATTCTTTCTTCACAATGTGATTAAATTCTTATAATTACTACTCTTATCCACAAATGCCGAAAATATGAAGTTCTTTGTGTTTTCATCTATTTTCAACATCCTCTGAAACCCCTTGTTTTTCCAATCCACAATCCATGAAAACGAAATTTTCTACGAAAACTTCTAGTTTATAATCAAAATTTAACTTGACCTGCAATGATATGATCCTATTCTAGCTACTAGATATTCAACTTTTGAGTATATACATACATCGTGTCATTCCTCATTTCCTACTATCCTATCTAATTTACAACAAAATTTTTGTTTATTCCGAGTTCATTTCTTACAGGGGTGATCTTCTGAATATGGAAATTTCAGCATCCCAAAATGTTGGAGCATATGATTAAATGATAAAAATGAAGCCGCAAATCTCATATTTCCCCTGTCTTTAAATGATTACCTATTAGTTCATTAAATCTATCAATTGTTTGGGATAATTTAAGGTGTATCCTGTGAACAATGGAACGCAAGAGATTAACGAATTGTTTACTGATAATTAATGAGAAAGAAGGATTTACAACGTGTTTAGGTATAATAACCCTATTCTAGTCGTAATCTCTAAGTTCTCTTTGAAATAGTAGTCAAATGTTTAGGGTTTTCTTGTGATTATCTTTTCTAAGCTTAATAATTATCCCTTAGAAATAGGAAATACCCATGAATATCCTTATATATTGGCACTTTTTTTTTTTGTCATTATGATTTCCTTTTCTGGGGTATATGCAACAATCCTGCTGCCTTGCGTGGAGGATGTTATTGCTTTTGGCTTCTATTGTCCTATTGCCTTTAAGCAATAAGGATTCTCTATGGTTTAATTTACTCCCAACAATTTTTCTCTTATTTTCAAGGTCCAATCTGAAGATGAGGAATAATATGATTCCTTTTTGCCTAACAAGACTCAAGAATTGTTTTTATAATTTCCTTGGATTGCGCTTGGCGTGCCTGGCATCAAGACTTAATTATTTTCTGGATTGTTGTTTCATGCGTCTTGAATTCAAATTTCAAACCGCTAAGAATATTTTCTCCTTAAATTGCAAAAGATTTGTTAGGACCCTTTGCGGTCCAATCAAATATCACAGATTCAACATTTGGAAAGAGAAGATCCCCTGAGATTTGGAACAAATCTTCTCTCATACATCTTCCCTTATCCTCCTCTATTGGTTAGTTGAATCTTTCTTCTCCACTTTCTATTTTAATTTTCTCATCATTGCAAACCCCCTTTTTTCTATTCACAGCCTTTGCAGCTCATCTTATCTATACTCTTGACTCTTTCTTTCTAGCCCCTGCTAACGCGAACAAGGTAAAGCTCATTCCTTCCTTTTCTACTTTCGCATTCTTCATTTTAGCTTAGGGTTCAGTAGATTTTGTTAGGGTTTATGTCTAGGATTTCTTTTCTTTTTCTTTAGTCCATAGTTTGAAATCACGCCTCGCCTTCGGGATTAGGTCGATGGATGGCTCCTCATAACACTCTCCAATCTTCTCCACCTCTGTCGGGGGTAAAGTCTACTGGAGGCGCCTGGTGAAGGTTTTTCTTCCTCCAATTCCAACGCAGAGTCTGAAAATCAGCCCCTGTTGGCTCGGGACCCTCTCCCATTGCCATTTTCTATCCTCCTTATCTTCCATGGATCGAGCATTTCTCATAGATTAAGGAGGAGGATTTGGCTGACATGAGGTGGGAGCACTCTCTTCCTGACTTCGTGGTGGTAGTTCTCCCTCAGGGTCTAAATGTGCGTCCGAAGCTCTGGCTGATGAGATCGTAGTGTACGAGGGAAACCTAAAGGAATGTCTTAGGGACATGCTCCATACTCTGGTAAGGAAGGCGGCAGAGAACTTCAATATTTTCCCCTCTCAGATGAACCCTCATAGTTGGAAGATTCTAACAGCCATCCAAGTGTTGAACGACCTTCATGCCTCAATTTGGGAATCAACTCATGAAGGTATATATTATCTCCACCATAGGAGTAATGCTTTTGATAATGCATGTGCTGCAAAGGATGATAGCAAAAGGTTAGCTTTTGAAAAAAGTGAATCCAAAAGTTTAGTTTACATGACAGTGGGTTTAGAGCCAGGATACGCGATGTTTTGGCATCCCACTAGTAGGTTTTGGATGGTGATAATCTCCAAACTGCCTACTCGGGTTCCTTATTGGTTCTAGAGGGCTCAGGCGTTTTCCGATTTCTTATCAAAGGAAATTGTTGTTGGATAATCACTTGGTAGTTTGATAAATGATCAGAGATGATCAAAATTAATGTCTTAAGAAATACCAATTCACCTTCCATAAACATCTCTCTATGCAAGGTCAAAACGAGGCTGTTTTCTGCAATGGTTCATTCCTTGGGATTATTCTTGACTTCCAATAGGTTGATAATCAGATTCAAGTCGTCCTCATTTCTGGTCATAAATTCCAGCGATTACATTAATGAGTTTCTCTCGCTCCTTGGAAAGTTTCTTGTGAATAACCTCAAGATTAGATCTCAAACAATCAAGGATGATTTGTAAGTCATGAATCTCTGTAAAATCATGAGTTGTCTTCCCAAAAATTGTCTTCGTATCTTGTTACAAAATATCCATCTTTATCTTAGTTTCATTGGCGCTAGACATCAATTATCTAATAATCAAGATAAGAAAAGCTTAAATCTAAGAAATTTATGAAATCTTAAAACTTGTAACTTTAAGAGAAAAATAGTTTAAAAATATACCTTGATGTTTGAATGATGAAAGAAATGAGATTATTCAATGGAAATCAATATAAATTTAGTAGAAGAACAAGAGATTTAAGGTTTTGAAATTTTGTTCTTTAGAGTTCTAAGAGTTGTTTTAGAGAAAGAGATGATGTTTTAGAGTTTTAAATCCAAAACTAATAAAGTAAAAACCAAAACCCTTGTTTTGCATATTTTCCTTTTAAAAATGGTTTAGTATTTTAGGGAAATTGGTTTATTTTCATAGAAATGGGTTTTGGACTTCAAAATTTAAAATTCGAGCAACTAACCTCTAGGACCGGTCGATGGACACGTTGTTGCTCGAATCTTTAAAGTTACATGATGAATTTTTAGTATGCCAACCTGATTCTTATATGAAAATGTCACTTTTGGCTTAGCCAAGCTCATTGGCTAGCCGACAAAGACGTAATGTTAGCCACAAATTAAAATTTGAAAACTCAAAATTCTAACCGGGTTGTTTTGTTCATAATAGTCAGTGAAGAGTTGTCGTTTTGGCTAAGTGGTTAAATGGATCGGTCCATTTTCGCTAAGTCTCTGAGCCACAAAGGCGAGGCCCAGTTCGCCGAAAACAAAAAACGAAAACGCAACGTTTTGGAAGAAGAATCTGTTATAACATATTCTAACTAACTCTGTTTCTCTTCTTCTTAGAAACAGAACAACAACAACGAGTCAAGAGAGAGAGAGAGAGATACAGAGTCTAAGAGAGTCAAGAGAGAGAGTTTAGGAGAGTTCAGGGAGAGAGAGAGAAGGAGGTTCACGGTGAATCGGTGATCGGACTACTTCCTCTTCCGGTTAGAGCTTGAGCTAGTTCTGGTGTGCCTGCCTTTGCGACGGCCATATCCTCGGTTACACGGAGGAACAGAGTCATGACCATCTCTCATAGTGTGAATCTTGCTAAGCTTGAGAAGGTTCAGCCAGTTTGAGATCCACCTGCAACATAAGGTAGATCGAATTAGTATTTTGTCGCCAAAGTAACTCTTGTAATACCTGTTGCTTGTTCTTGATATTGATCTAGTGAAAGCATGAGTGTTTGGTTCACTCCCCGGAGATGTAGATCAGCGAACTCCGGGTAAACAATCATGTTGTGTCTTTTAATAGCTTTCACAATCACATTAAACATCAAACAACTCAAGCACAATCGGCTTGTGAATCAAGAAACAAAGAACTTAAGTGATCAAAGAACTAGATCAAAACTTCACAAGTGGTATCGGAGCATTCCAGGTTCATCACAGAAGGTACTGTGAGAGAACAGTCAGGTCTGTGTGGTGGTACTTTGGTAAGGAAGTTCTTGGATTGTTTCTTGTTGAAACTCGTAAGATGTTGGAACCAACTAAAGGTAAATTTGAGATGGAAAAGTTTGATGGGAAGGGAGATTTTGGTATGTGGAAGTACAAGATGCTAATGCAATTGGAAATTCAAGGACTAGAGTCTGCCTTGATAGAAGAAGAGGTCCCCGAAAGTACTAAGGGAAAAGCTATAGAAGAAGAGCCCAAGGAAAAGCCTAAGATCACACCTGTTGATACTCTCAAGAAAGAGAAGGATAAAAGAGCAAAGAATCTAATATGTTCATGTCTAACCAATCTGGTATTAAGAAAGGTTATGAAGCAGACTACTGCTCTTGGAGTGTGGAAGGCTTTGGAAAGAGATTATCAAGACAAAACTCTNATGTTCATGTCTAACCAATCTGGTATTAAGAAAGGTTATGAAGCAAACTACTGCTCTTGGAGTGTGGAAGGCTTTGGAAAGAGATTATCAAGACAAAACTCTACCTAACCGGATCTATTTGAAATAAAGGTTTGCAAGTTTCAAAATGGAGGAACACAAAAGTATAGAGGAGAATCTAGATGTGTTTCTCAGGTTAGTAGATGATTTGTCAAGTCTGGATATTTACATTAGTGATGAAGACCAAGTTATATAGATCCTATCTAGCTTGCCAAAGGCATATGATCCTTTGGTTCATACTCTGAAATATGGAAATGCTAAACAGACTTTGACTGTTAATGATGTAACTACATCAGCCTATGCTAAAGAAGTAGAGCTAAAGGAAAAAGGCCTGCTAGGAAGATCAGGTTCCTCAGGTGAAGGATTGGTAGTCACACGAGGAAGACCAGAGAAGAAATCTAATGATAAAGATAGAGGAAGATCTAACAGCAAGGTAAAAGGTCAATGTCTAAACAGAGAGGAAAAGGAAAGGCAAGGGAATGCTGGGTCTGTGGTAAAGAGGGTCACTTTAAGAGGGATTGTCCAGAAAGAAAAGAAAGATCAGAGTCTGCAAATGTGGCTAAGGAACTTCCTATGATCCTTACAACCAGTCTATGTGATACAAGGGATGAGTGGGTGATGGATTAAGGTTGTACCTTTCATATTACACCATACAAGGAATCTTTATTTGAGTTTCAGGAACTTGAAGGTGGAAAGGTACTAATGGGCAACAATACATACAGTGAAGTGAAGGGTATTGGGAAGCTCAGGATTGTGAATCCTGATAGCTCAGAGGTGATACTAACTGATGTAAGATATATGCCTACAATGGGCAGGAATCTTATATCCTATGGGCAGTTAGAGAAAAATGGATGCACATATACTGGTGGAGATTTTGTAGTTACATTCTACAAAGAAGGAACGAAAGTTTTCTCAGGAAAGTATGAGGATGGCCTGTACTACTTAGATGGTACAGTTGCTAAGGGAAGTGTCTCAGTTGCAAAACCAGAGTGTGATAACACAATGAGATGGCATACGAGACTAGGTCATATGAGCTTGAAGTATATGAATCTTCTGGTAAAAGTTGGATATCTAGACTCAAAGCAAGTTGGGGTACTAAAGTTCTGTGAAGAGTGTGTTTTAGGAAAATCTCAGAAACAGAGTTTTCCTAAGGCTAAGCACAACTCTAAGGAAATTCTAGAATATGTTCACTCAGATTTATGGGGATCACCAGGTATGGATGAAAGTCTAGCAGGTTGCAGGTATTTTGTGACTTTCATTGATGATTACTCAAGGAAGGTCTGGATTTATTNGAAGGAAGGTCTGAATTTATTTCCTAAGGACTAAGGATGAAGCATTTCAGAGTTTCCAAGAATGG
>OVAN01004371.1:0-26022 GCA_900406275.1 Anastatica hierochuntica
AAATCAGAAAGAGACATCATTGTATTAATCAAAAACAAGAGTAAAAAGAGGATACGGAAAGCTTCTCAATCGAAGAACTAAGATGCTTCTTCTCCCTAGGATACAAACTTAATCTCCCTGCTCTCAAAGTCTCAAAAACTGCATTCTAGTGCATAATGAAAGGAAAAACTCGAGTCTAGGTCATTTAGGCGAAATCCGGTTCGAAATAAGTTTGGTCTGGTTCTTCGTAAATCGGTCCGCAGATCGGGACAAGGATCGATCGATCCTTGTCTGGATCGTTCGATCTGTGTCCAAAATTATGGGTATTTTCCAGCTTTGCACGAACAATTCCTTCGAGGCTTGAAATTCATCCAAAATGCTTCCTTTTCGCACATTCAAGCTCAGATCCTGTAAAAACAACAAAGAACACAAAACCGCGCCAAAACAATCCGCATACATACTAAAAACCATAGATCTCGAATGAAAACCGTAAGAAAAACCTACTAAAATACTAACACATCAATGGAGGCTAAAGAAAGGAGACCAAAAGGCAAAAGGAAAAGGTCTAAACCTGAGTAACCCCCCAAAGAACTTACTTGGTGAGGAAGTTGGAGCTGGATGGCCATCGTGGTTATCTGATGTCTGTGGAGAACCTCTAAGCGGTGGGCCATTGATTTGATTTCTTAAGAGCTAATGCGGCTTAATTCAATTAGTTTCAGATAAAACTCTACAAGAAATATCATTGTAGCTGGTGTTTCATTGGAGTTAGATAATCTGGGTAAACTAATCATCATCATCATCAACTCTTGGTGAACATTAAGGCACATATGTTACAATGTATATATTTTTTAAGAAGGTCTCAATAGATAGCTTAATATGGATGATCTATATTCCAGATATGGGTTTTAAAAGTGTTGTGTCTTTTCTGTGAAGTA
Organism: Anastatica hierochuntica; assembly: GCA_900406275.1. NCBI lineage: Eukaryota > Viridiplantae > Streptophyta > Magnoliopsida > Brassicales > Brassicaceae > Anastatica > Anastatica hierochuntica. The sequence continues at coordinate 915 of OVAN01004371.1, forward strand.
TAAAGACCCATATTCTTTAATTCAAAGAAATAAAAGTTTAGTTGATAGATAGAACATAATTAAAAAGGAACAAGTTTTTAACATCACCAGTAAACTCTTTTCTGTTAAGTTGTCTTCTAGGTATTATAAACTTTTTTTGAGACATTGTTAATAATGATGTTGGTAAAGTCAAAAAAATTTATCAAGCATACAAATAAAACCATTTTCTGTATTGAAGATCCTTTGTTATTGCATCTATGTCGATCATCTTATGCTGAAGAAAGGAACTTTTCAAAGCTTATTTAAAGTTGTGGAAGTTACTCTATGGAGCATCAACCAGTATACTTCTAAAAGAAAATGAAGTGATCCATACACAGACAGACAATAAAGAGTTGGTTGAGAAAGTAAAAGTGAAGTGTGATGTTGAAAGAGAGAGAACCAGAAGCCAATGGAACGACAAAGAGACAAAAATATTGTGTACGTGGATTACAACCCTTTCCCCAATTTGCTACTAAATGGACACCTGTAAGTTGAGACATTCACACAACTTAGACTTTTGTAGACAAATTTTTTTCCAAAAAGCATATATACATCAAACCGTGGAAACAACACTGCATATTGAAATAAAATATATGTTTATACAATCCGTGGGTAGCGAACATATAAAGAGATGATTCAATGATAAGAGCATCTCCAGCAGAAAATCTCTCAACTTGAGTTTCTCATTAATTTTAAATTAATATTTTAAAACATTTTCATTTCACAATTAAAATGAAATCTTAAAATCAATTATAGATCAATTAAAAAATACCAAGTGGATAAACCATCTCTCCATGATCTCTTTAAATCTCTCAAATGAGAGACGATTCTCGCTCTCTCTCAAACTTTTGCATATTTTATAATTTTTTTTAGAAACTCTGGAAAGAGCTCGCCGTTGGAGCTGCTCTAATGTGATGGTTTCTCTTAATGCTTAGAGAATTAGGTAAACCATCAAATTTAACTGAGATATTCCACTTGCAACCCAAAGCTGATCAGATACAGAAGAAGAAGAAGGCAGAATTTGACTCGAGTTTCATTCAAGAACCTTGTAAGAGAGATTAATTTATAATTTCCTTGCAAGAGAGCTTAATCTATAAAATCTGACTTGAGTTTCATTTAAGAACATTGTGGATTACTTGAAGAAGAAAACAAGAGACTTAGAGATGGATTTGTGAAAGATGTTAGACCTGAAGACGATGATTTGGTTCTGGCTTTATAATTTTTTTTACTAATCTTGATTAGATAGGTGAAGTTATAATTAGAGGTATTGTTGCTTGCGGAGAAAGCTAGGTTAGGAAATGAAAATGCGAATTCGGTTAGAGAAAATCAATGTCTTCACCAGATGGTTGAGTATCATCAGATCACATCTCAAGATCTACCTCCTTCATATGATTAAGCCATTCAAGGTTTTTGCTTAGATGTCTCATCCTCTGCTCTTAAATTGGTGAGGAAAGAAAAGACTTTAATGTCACTAAATCCCTCAAACAAATATTTGAAAAAGCAGAAGAAAAAGAAGAGGAAGAAGAACTTTGTTTAATTATTTCTTACAGAATATTGGTGTATTTTTTCAAAATTTTCCATGTCAGCTTTTTGCGCAACCTCATGGTATAAAGTCGTAACATTGTTTGTTGTAATAATTTGGTCACATATGAGGTTTACCTAAATAATTTGCTTTTTTCTTCCTTTTTGATCACGTACTAAACAATTTGCTAATGTTTGTTTGCACAATATTATATAACGTTTTTTATTTGTATATTAAGCTGATATGGTCTTTTTTTAAAATGTGATTAAAGCAGAGGCTTGCTAAAATCTCTATCTTCAACAGCTGTTTAGTAACTAAAATTAAATATTGTTTGCCAAAGTGAAGATCCTAGCATGAAAACAAAAATACAACTGTTATATTTTTATCATACTCTTCGAGAAAGTATCTAACAGTTATTATTTCTATTTTTATATATTATTAATATTCGATTACTATGTTGTAAGTAAAAAATAAAAGTTTAATTGCTTAAATATTATTTATGGTATTAAATAGAAAAATAACCAATTTATTTTCAAATTTTGATATTATTTTTAGTTTTGTAGTTTTCACTAAATGAAATAGTGTGGTTTTATGAAAATATCAACTTAAAATATTTAAGGTATTTTACTTTTCGTAAAGCAAAATAGTACGTTTACATTTCCATCTTCCAAAAATTATTTATGGTTTTGATTTAATTATACTATCAACTAAAAACCGAATCAAAGATAAAGTTCCATAGTGAATGCCTAATAAAGCTTTCTACTCTTATAATTTCTCATCATTCCCAGTTTTTACAGAATTATTCTCTATCCCTTGCTTATTCTTCTATTTGATGTAGGATTTTTAACATACTATTATTTAATACATTGGTTATTATTTTTGACTGATGACATAATTAGGAAAAATTTTAAAAAAATATATAAAAAATAAAATATAATGGTTATAAAAAATGAATATAATATAACTGAATAACAAAAACTTTAAAGTTATTATGATGAAGTTTAATTACACCAACTTAAATAATAAATAAATCATAAAATTAAAAATAGCTCAAAGATTACAAACCGCCACATAAACTTTAATTGCTCATCTTTTATATCTACTAGGAGAGAATCCGCGCAATGTGCGGTTTTCATTTATATATTATTGCTATAGATGAGATTAGTGAAATACAATATAATATAAAAAAATTAGTCTATAAGCTAATATTTTATTACGTTTTCCTTTGTATTATGTATTTACGATTATACTAATTTTTCATTCATTAGTTCTCTACTAATTACTTGTTCCATATTTTCTTATTTTATCTCAATTTCAATAGTATACGATTTATGTTACACTTATTTTTCAGTGATTATCTCTTTTCAATATCTTATGTTTTTGTTCTTTTATTTTGTTTTCGTTGTTTTCATCTGTATTTTTATCGTCTTCCTTATTTTTTTCCTTGCATATTTGTTTCCTTATCTTTTCTTTGTCTTTTTTATAACTTTTCCCCATATCGTTTTTCAAAACAAAATTATGTCTTACATTTTTGTAATTTTAATTTTTGGAACCTTGTTTAAAATGAATTTTAGTGTTATTTCTAAGCCTTTAAACTCTCTTGTTGATCACTTATTTATTTTTTATTTAGATCTTTTGTTGTTGCCATGAAGGGTTCTTCTTTCCCCTCGAAAATTTAAATTATTATTGAACATAATCAATTTTCATATAACTTTAATATTATATAATTTTTCTTAATTAATTTTTATTTACAAAATAATGTTTGTAAATTTATCATGTGAATCTAATTAAGTATATGAAGATGAAAAGTCAAGAAAATGTTCAATCATCAATTAAATTTAACAAAAAAAATTTTTTAAATGAAATATAATTAATAAAAAGTGATGATGTGAAAGCCCCTTGGTCCACTGGTTGTGCAAATGTTAATTAATGCTTCTACACCAGGAGGTCAGAGATTGATTATCCGAAGATACGCAATTTACTGCAGATTAATGGAGGCAAAATTATAAGAAGTCTTCAGCGTGGTGCAAACGAGGACCGTTCGTCATGCCAGCAGATGGAACAGATGAAGTATTGCCTTTGTAGTTGTTTCTCAAAATTTATACTAACAATAATGATAATTCAGACAATCAAAAAATAAAAATAAAAAGTGATGATATGTCATTTTATGGAGAGCTCCCTTCATCTTTTATAGTATAGATGATATGGTTTGCTGTTTGTTGCATTGGAAATAAAATTTTAATGTAAACATTAAAAATCTTGATGAGACATAATCCATAAAATTGGACTAAAAAGTACAAAATAACAATTATTACCAATATTAAATTTCACAAAACACTTGCAAATGAAAATTACAAATTTTATCACACATAAAGCAGTAAAGCAATATTAAGATGTTAAAAATACTAAAATATAAGGTTCACCACTAGAATTTTAGTAGCTCATACCAGCCGAGAGGAATCAAATATTAATAATTTATTTTGTAGTTTGGAGCCATCAAAATTCCCTTAAATTAACATTCTACTTTACATTAGCCTGCAACATTATTAAATTTTTAGATTGGTAAATACACACTAAAATGAATTAAAGCAAGAAAAAAATATATGAAAAGAATAAACTACTTAAAATAATAGAAACACTTATATATAACAAAAGTCTGCACGTAGCGCAGGGCAAAACTCTATCTATACTAAATAAAAGGGGTTAATTTTAACTCCTCAGTTGTGCCACGTAAGCCTAAAGCAAAAGCCCCCTCCTCTTGCCACCTAAGCAACACTTCACCATATTAAAAACACACACACATTCGTTATCATATTTTCTATTAAAAAATTATAGGATGTAAAAAAGGTACCCTTCGACCTAAAAAACTTTGTGTTTCCTATGCTTCATTCTTCACCGTTTTAACCCTGCTTCTCCATTAAAACTCCTCTCTCGCACCAAAACCTGAAAAGTTCGTTACTTTCTTTGTGGTTTTTCGTTACTTTATCTATATGATTACCAAATCCGTTCAATTTTTGGGTGAGAAATGGAAGAAGGAAGCATCTTCATATCTCTATTAACGATCTTTCAAGAGTGGGGTTTCAATGTTACTGTCATCATCATGAACAAATGGATCTTCCAGGTATCATTCCCTTTTTATTTTGCTATTGATCTGATCTCTTGATATTGGAATTTGTAATTTTTTAGTGTTTTTATTTGAATTTTGTTGCGTGTGTGATTTGTGGTTTCACATAGATTTTGATGACAGTGTTATTGTAAAAACCCCTCTTGCAAAATCTTGATTTCAAATTTATATTATCAGTTTCATGTGTTCACTTCATATGTTCATCGATTGGAGCATAATTTGTTCGATGGAGGAGGATTTTCCCACTGTCGATTTGGATTTGGCGCGCGAGAGATGAGGCGGAATTGGTGGAAGATTTTCAGTGTGGTGATCAGAAAACAAGACTAAATCGACCGTTGATTTTCTTCATTGGAAGGGATGTTACATTGGGTCATCGGTAAATAATCAATCATATTTCTTCTCTCTCCTCTCTACAAAATTTTCCCCCATATCTGATTTTACGTCTCCGATTAGGTCATTCTGATCATGCGACATTGAAGGGAGTAACTTAAGATGCACATAAGATGTCTTTAGACGAGTTACATAAGCGTTAATTGGAACTAAATGTGACGACAAATTTATGAAGTTTGGTTTCTATTTACGATTGCTTTCTTCTTTTGAATTACATCTAAAAACAACTCTTAATCAGGAGCTGGTGGAGAAGTTGAAAATGACGGTCTCGATATATCCATCGCTGATAAACCAAGGTGAAGCTCCTCTCTATTTTTTCTTATTTATTTTTGTACGAGCTCCTTTATTTGTTGACAGTGTCAACTTCACACCAATTGTTTGTTCTTTGTTGAATTCCAAAATTTCTAGTATATGGTGGGATCTAAAACTTGAAAATTTTCTGAATATGTGTAGTAACGAGTCTGCAGATAAAGAGCACATGAATTGCTATTTGGAGTTTGACGAGATGCGGCGTAAGAGACAATGAGAATGTTAAGATTATGTAGAAGGAGAAGAAGGCAATAAAGAGTAGAAGGAAAAGTACCGTTTCGCCAATTCATATGCTTCTTTAATCTTTCATGCTAATAGACTAAGGCATCTCGGTTAATACACAATCAAATGAATAGAAACTAGATACCTCTTAAGCAAACATAGTCACCAAAGCTATACTCTATATTTGACGTGGAGCCTAATCCAGTTAGAAGTCTTATGTTTAAACCACTGTTGTGCTTCTGTAAATTCATAAAACAAAGTTGATCTAATTTGTTTCCATACATCGAGTTACGCAATATTTCAAAATTATTCTGAAAGCATGATATAAAAGATACATAAAGTTTAAATCTATAAGGATATGGGACAAAACAAATTATCTATCATTAGCTACTACTAACTTCTAACTAATTTTTTTTAGTATTCATTTAAACAGAGTAGGAGGAAATATTTACCATAGTGTCGAGAGAGTTTTTCGAAACATTGACTTACTATAGTAAAGTAGAATCGGGCATGTCTTCTCTATCCAATAGGCAACGATCCATAAGTGGCAACTTCAAGAAATAGAGACAAGGAATCAACATTATTTCCCTTAGGATAGGCAAGAAGATTTCTGTAGGAGCACACAAATGATAGAATCACTAAACAAGGAGTCACGTAAACCTAAATCTTTAGAAAAATCATGCTTCGAAAAAAATACAAACCACTGTACTCAAGCTTATGATTTTTGAGTACAATGTCCAAAAATATAAATTCTAAAAGTACATATAATAATTTAATTTTAAAAAACGAAATTAAAATCTCTTAAATCTCTGCCAAAAATAAAATTTGAATACCAAAACATTTGTGTAGTTAAGTTTAGTAATTTAAATATAATTTATCAGAAGTTAGAATTAAAGAACATATCTGTCTAATTTAGTTTAGTGAATTATTTTCAAAGCATTGAATATCACATTTAAAGATAAATTGTAATTTAGATACTACATTTGTAATATATATTTTATACCAATATATTTTTCACTAAACCGATATTTAAAAATAATTACACACATTGACAAAACAAGCCGAAAGATATATAACACAAAATTTATAATACACGAATGCCATGTATTTAAATTAGGAAACAATAATTAGCTCTTTTTAATTAGTTATATTATATACGTGTGATATTCATTTTTTTAAAATAGTTTGCGCTAACATGTTGGTTTGGTACAAAAGACTAATGGTGCTTCATTATTCCGCCTCTTTATATCCACAATCACACGTTCACAACGTGGTGAACAATATTTATTATGATGATCACAATGATGGACATTCAAAGCAACATGACTCCTACAAAAGCTAGACAATAGACAAAGAGACATTATCTTCCCGTTAGCTTGGGTTTTAATTACGAAGGTTGTATCACCCATCGAAAAGTTAAAATAATCTAGATGAATACTAAAAAAATCACAAGTAATTATGTGCATTCTCACACCCACAAGATCATAAATATTGAGTTCTCTTATTATAAAGTAAATATAATAAAAAAAATGTGTTCATAGAATAGTTTTGTTGCTCAATAAACTTCTAATTTTGCGCATATTTTCTACATAATTTAGAAAATAATAAAATAGATTTTAAAGATTTATATATGTAACTTTACACATAATTATATGTTGTAAAAATAATAGTATAATATACAAAAAATATTGGTGAATAAATATTTCTGATAACATAGAATATTTAAGAATATTATAAAGAAGTTTTAGAAACTTGAAATAAATTCAGAATCTTTAAAAATAAAAACCTACAAAGATTTTTCAACAGGTCATAATTGGTCAAATAATATATATACAAATCATCAAAAATTGTATTGTTATCTCAAATAAAAACCAACTAAAATAAATCTTTTAATTTAATATAGACAACTATTTTAAACAAAATTTTGTTAGACAAAATACCGTGCGTAGCGCGACCACTTCTCTAGTTAAGCCGTAAAAGAAATTGGATTACCGTAGCAGTGGAGAAGGAAGTTTCATCGACAAGGGGATAATAACTGTAAACTGGAATAAACATGATGGCTATTATGTCATAAAACCATAATAGCGAGAAAACCAAAAGTTAGAAAAGAATTAAAAGCTTTAATGATTTTTGGGGAAAAAATAATGACACATGTCTATCTCTCAAAAGCTGACTGGCAGCATGATGGAGAAATGGCTAACTTTCATATGTATGATTATTGAGATAAGTGTTATATTGCAACTAGACTAGAATTTGCGTGATACATGGATAAATTTAGATGTTGAGAATTTTGTTATAAATTTACAATTTGTAGTTATAATCCATGTAGTTATAATTAATTTAAACACTATTATAAATTTTCCAAATTTATGTATATTTTCCAATAAGTTATGTCTAGGTGAATTTGTTGAATAATCATTCCTTCTTGATTGAAGGGAATTTCTATGGCTACAAACAAAGTAAATAAAAGCAATACAAGCATAGAAAATATAACAGCATTATCTAATTCATGGGGATAATAGAAAATTCTTGTATTAAGTCCAAAATTGTCAACAATAATAAAATTTTGATTTCTTACGTTATTACTAATTTTATATGTTTTCTTATCAAAAAAGCTCTTTTCGTATTATTCATTGAAAAATAGAAAAATAAAAGGATACTTAAAATTTCCGGTTTCATAAGAGATGGATAGGAAATGAAGGTTTGACTGAGGCCATATATAGTGGCTGGCAGCACACAAGGAATTTTAGAGTGCCCGATATTGTGGATAAAATTTCTAATTGTAGAAATTCGATTTCATGGTGGCGGAAGAATAATGTCCTACCAGGAAAAGAGAAGATTGATTCTCTAAAAATAAAATTGGAGGATACTCAAAATGATGATTCGATAACCCAGAATACCATCATAGAGATTAAATGAAAGCTTCAAGAAGCTTATAAAGAAGATGAAATATATTGAAAACAAAAGAGCAAGAATTTATGGCTACAGGAGGAGGACAGAAATACGAAATTTTTCCATGCCTCAACTAAGCAAAGACATGCTAGAAACTGGATATCAAGACTATTTAACTCATAAGACTCCTGGGAGGAATCTCCTGAAGGAATGGAAGATATCGAGGTTGACTATTTTAATGAATTATTTAAACCTACTGGGACAAGTAGTTTGGCCCAGGTTCTTGACAATGTTGACCTAGTTATTTTGGACAGCATGAACCAAATATTAATTAGTGATATAACGGAAAAAGAAGTAAGGTCAGCTCTTTTTCTATGCATCCTAAAAAAGTCCCTCAGCCAGACGGGATGACAACTTCATTTTTCCAACGCTATTGGGGAATTCTAAAGGATGATTTGGTTAAATTAGTCCGGGATTTTTTCATGACAGGCAACATTGATGCTCGTCTGAGTGTGAAAAATATTTGTCTCATTCCGAAAATGGACCAACCAAAAAGAATGATGGAACTCAGACCAATTAGTCTATGTAATATGGTTTACAAAATTATTTCGAAAGTCTTATGTCTGAGGCTAAAGAAGATACTCCCCCGGGTCATTTTGGAAATGCAATCGGCTTTCGTTTCACGAAGATTTGATTACGGATAATATCTTGATTGCCCAGGAAATATTCCATGGTCTGCGGACTAATCAGAAGTGTCGATACGAGTTTATGGCAATTAAGACATACATGACTAAAGCTTATGACCATATTGAATGATATTTTTTAGAAGCATTTCTGTCCAAATTGGGCTTTGGAAATGTGTAGATTTTCTGGCTGATGTGGTGTGTTCGGTCGGTCTCATACAAGATATTGTTCAATAGTAAACCGACGGGGAATATAACTCCCCAAAGAGGATTACGACAAGGTGATCCCCTTTAACCATATCTTTTTATTCTTTGTACGAAGGTTCTGATTGTAAACTTAAACTGGAGAGAGCAAGACAATGCGATAACGGGTGTCAAGATAGCACAACACAGCCCGACAATATCCAATCTACTTTTTGCTGATAATAGCCTATTTTTTTTTCAAGGCAGAGGTATCGTAGTGTCAAGCTATCCCCGATGTTTTAAGGGATTATGGGGCTGCTTCGGGACAAATAATAAATTTTTATAAGTCATTGGTCATGTTTGGGAAAAATGTCCCCGAGCCTTCTAAGGCGACAATAAAGACTCTCTTAAGGTATGATTGGAAGAGTGGGAAAGAGGAGATGAGCTGAACACAGCTGTAGCGGGAGCTGGGAGCGGGACCTAAGAGCGGAAGCTCAAAGTGGAATAACATATAATTTCGATTTAATTTAATTGGTATCTTTGAATTTTCTAGTTCTATGATATACAATATAACCTCTATAAATTAATACTCGATAAATTAATACATCAATAAACCAATAATTTTTTCAAATCCCAAATTGAGTTTTTGAGAAAAAAATTTTCTCGATAAATTAATAAAACATTTATGTCCCAACAATATTAATTTATAGAGGTTTAACTGTATTAAATATTTTTTGAAAATTTGTTCATTCTTATTTTTATCGTAGATCATATCATATCTAAAATTTTTTTTTGTCTAATTGTTTTATTTTTTATTTAAAAAAAACTAGAAGAAAATATTAGTTTTGATATTGTTGAGGTATTTTGATTTTTCCAAATTTTATACTTTTCTATTTATTAGATATCTTTTAAAAAGATATGTTTGAAGCGTTTCATACCTCTACGAGAAATAGAGTTACAACACTCACCATTATATAAGATTTACACATGTACGAACTTTAAAAAATTAGACGTGAACGGTGGTGGGCCACAGTTGCAAAAACGCAACCACTGCTTAAACGTGAAAACAATCTAGCTTTTAGGCATAACAAAGGAATGTGGTATGGGTACCTATCTTGGGATTCCTGAAAGTATGAGAGGTTCCAAGAGCCAGATATTTATGTTAGAGAACGTCTAGGAAACCGAGTTAATGGATGGTCCTCAAAATTCCTATCAAAAGGGGGCAAAGATATTCTGATTAAGTTATTTTCTCTCGTGTTGCCCACTTATGTCATGTCATGCTTCAAGCTTCCCCAAGAGTTAACAACAAAGTTAACCAATGCGATTTCTAAGTTTTGGTGGGCCTCCAGTGGATGTAACTGCGGTCTCCATTGGGTCGCACGGGATAAATTATTTATCCCGAAAGAGAAAGGGGGCTTAGGCTTCAAGTCTCTAGAAGATTTTAATATGGCTTTATTGGCTAAACAGTTATGGAGGCTAATTCAGTATCCCAGATCCCTGGTTGCTAGGCTTTTGCGTGGTCAATATTTTAGGAATGTTCATCCTTTAAATACGAAAAAGCCGAACTCACCTTCTTTTGGTTGGAAGAGTATTTATTCGACACAAGAGTTACTTAGGCAAGGAGTAAGGATACGAATTGGTTCTAGAATTAACAGTTCAGTCTGGCATGAACCTTGGATTCCAGATGTTAATCCGCGTCTAGTAAGAGGTCGGGGAAGTCTTTGGCACCCTAGGCTACAAGTCTATCAATTGATAGACCCAACAACGAGGGATTTGCACCTGCCTTTATTACAGTAATTTTTTAATCCGGAAGACACTAAACTAATTCGCGGCATTCATCCAAGTCGTACCATGCATTACTGACGATGGTTTAGTCTGGCATTATACTAGGTCGGGACAATATACGGTCAAGTCAGGTTATAAACTATTGAATTCATTGGAGGTAACACGAATTAACAATAATGGTTGGGGACCGGGTCTGGAAAAATTAAAAGCATATACATGGAAAATACAATGTCCTCTGAAGATACAACATCTTCTCTGGCAAATTATCATATGGAGTTTAGCGGTGACCACAGAACTAGTTCATAGAGGTATACGTTGTGATACAATATGTAAACGATGCAACTCTGATGAGGAAACGATTAATCAAGTCTTCTTTGAATGCCCCTGGATTATGACAGACTGGGATTCTTTCAACAATATGGACATGATGCAGGCATTTCCGTCCAACTCAGTTTTTTCAAATATGGATTTCCTTTTTTGGCGAACTCCTTTGAGGAATTATGATAGGGATCACTATGAACTATTCTCATGGATTCATATGGCTAATATGGAAAGCACAAAACAAGCAAATTTTCCAAGGGGTACAATTGGATGTGGATGAAATTCTCCAAAATGCATAGACAGATTCCATACCTTGGCATGAAGCGCAAGTTATCCTTTCTATTGACGAGGAACAATCCTCTATGGAACCTACTGGTACAAATGGTTTACTTTGCTGGGTAGATGGGTCATGGAAACAATATGATCCTACTACTAGACTTGGATGGATTTGTACAGATGCAGATGGTTAGGTCATCTTGGTGGGGCAAAATGTCAACGTCGAAGTCTATCACCTCTTCATATGGAGTTGGAAGCTCTGTTATGGGCGATGTCTGAAGTGCACAACCGTCGAATAGACTGTCAGCATTTCCAGACAGACAGTGCGGAACTTACAAACATTTTTCAACATCTGGATGACTGGTCAACCCTACAAACACAAATTTAGGAATTTCAGCTGCTCCAGGAGTTCTTCCCAGGCTTTTGTTGACACTTATTCCACGAACGACGAACACAATAGCAGATAGTCTGGAGCGAGGATCACGTACTTTTTTCCATGATTTAATTTTTGTAGATTCCTCTCCACCGAGTTGGCTTCCCAACTTGAGAGATAACTTCTAGTAAATGTGTGGTTGACAAAAAAAAAAGGATACTTAAATCTTTATCAGCTTGATCTTGTTGCCTCTCACAACAATGCATGAACCACTTCTCAAAGGATGTGTCCATATAGTAAAGTCTCGATAGTTAGCTCTCGGTCTTCAGGTCAAAAAAGCAACGTCGATGAAGACATGTAGGTGCACTATTGCGCGGTGGGGATTGTAATTTTCCATGAATTTTCTATTTTTCAGTAGCGACGGAATATAACTTATTTCTTTTTTGAGGATCGACGAATCAAATAATATTTTTTTTTCCAATTTTTGCCTCTTCTTCTCCCCGTAAATCAAAATTTTCTTTGCCATAATGCTTCAGTTCCTCTTATTATCAATTGTCCAGTCAAAATGGTTTCGTTTATCTTTCAACTTTATTTTTCTTTTTTCATCAAGTAAAAGAAAGGGATATTTCCATTATTTTAGCTAGCACCAATTGGTTATAAAGAGACATATGTAAATTAGTATAATTATAATTATTGAGAGCATTTAACAATTCAAGAAAGAGATAATGTACGGAGATTCTACATTTTGTCAATTAATCTCCCATAAACTCTTGTAGGAAAATAGAATAGGATAGCCTACAATGCGTTTGCCAAGAGTATATATATTATGGCGCCAGATCATAGGCACATTGCGTACGTAAATAACTGTAACCACATACATATAAAATTAAAACAATAAAATGCTAATCTTCGGCTTTATTTTTAAAATCGCTATTCCTTGATAATTGAAACCTAATGATCTATGAACCAGCCCGCATTGGGCTAGCCCAGCGGACAAAGTGCTTGGGGGATTTTACAAAATATCTCTCATTTGTTAAAAAAAATAGAGGTAGAGTGTGTAATTTGTTTTTTTCAGAATAAAAATTTAATAAGTGGTTTTTTTTGGTATATTCCATTATAAGTTCCTAATCTTATTATATAAAATGTATTCATCTAGTAATTACTTATAATGATTTTATTTTTTAATTTAGATATTTGGATAAAATATTACGTTAATGACTAAAATTTTATTTTTAAAAAATTTAATTTTCATTTTATTAATAAAGTTATCACATTTCATATTTAAAATTTTAAAAATAGAAATTTTATTTAACAAAAATTATTAAGGTAAAATGGTTGAGACATGTAATAACAATTTAAAATTTATAAAATAAAAAATTTACTTAAAGGAAATTATAAAACTTAGTGAATGATTCGTAAGGGCTTGTAGGGACTGTAAAAACTTGAAAAAAACTTATAACTTAACATTCAAATCAATCGTGCTTTTGTTGTCCACTTTTTTCTTACAGCTCAACAATTTTTTCTGTAATTTAATATTTTCCATAGCCATATTTTTGCCTCTTTAGTAGACTATAACAATTTTTAATTAATTTTATACTTTCCTTTTCTTTTTTTAATGTTCCTCCTTTCTTTTGTTGTTTAAAACAAATATGCTAAGTAATTATCACATTTTTTATTTAATTTATGATATTATATATATATATAAGTTCAAATTCTATTAATTTTGTAATTTATATGAAAATAGTATTATATATTTCATATTTACATAGATAATAATATATATTTTCAGTATATTTTATGTTACACGTTTTTTTAATAGAATTATATATGTAATGCTTATAAATATTTTTCATATACATTTACCACAAAAATATACATTTTACATAAATGTTATTCATTTATCTTTCTCAAAAATTATACGATAATTAATTATTTTACAACATACATCTAATACTTACCTTTCATACTTTAAATTAAAATTGTTATAATCAAAATCTTACAACTCTAACATGTACGTCTACAAACTAAATTTTACGGTACTTATTTTACATATGTAGTGTACCAGTCACCCACTTAATTAGCTGAAATATGTCATAATCCAATCGATTAACTGACACATTTCACAATCGGATGAGCTATAATTTTAACATACGTCACACATACGTTAAACTCGTTCAACTTTATATAATAAAATTTTTGTGAATTGGAAAATATGTATTTATTATATTATTACTATACCAATATCCACGCATACGTGCAAATATGTTTATACATTTTTGTCAACTTTACTTATATATTAAAATGTTTGGTAATCTAAACCAAAGGAACAGAGTTGTTTATACATATTTTATAATAGGTTTATGTTATTTTTATTCAAAATATTTACTATGTGCTATAAGTTTAAAAAGTGTACTATAAAATCAATATAAATTCAATAAGTTTGGTAGTTATGCAAATATACTAACTAATATAAAGGCACGATAACCTATATCTTACAAAACAAAATATATGTCTAACTTGAATTCTTCCATTTTGTGTCCTTTATATATATATATATATATATAGTATGTACCATGATTTTTTTGAGAAAAAATTTATCACAAAAAAAATTTAGAGCTAGGAAGGAAATTTGAGTTATAGTTTCGAAAGTGATATGTGATACTATAATTAGGTGACACGATAATGTTATTTGTTACGCTACCCTATTTTCGTTATACTTCTTTTTTTATCTACTTTATCAAATCATTGGTTTGGTTGGTAACTATTCATGTGATGTAATCCTTACCACTGTTGTAAGGTTACTAATCAGTGCAATCTCCCCTTATCCTCTATTTACTTTACTAATGGTTTGTGTATTTTACTATTTTGTAGTTAAAACTTAAATATTAATCATAATGGATTAAGAGTTAGTTGATTCTCCACAATATCAATCCTACCTTAAACCATGAGCAATCATCCATAATATCAATCCCATCTTCAACAAGAAGCAATTGACTTTGGTTTGTTTTTTAATAAAATATAAAAAAAGACATCAATGCATTATTTTATCCAAAAAGAACAGAACACTAACATAGAGATATCAGATTTTTGTGAAAGTGAAGACAATTCTATAGTGCAATTTTGAAAATTTTTATCCCAATGTGTGTTGTTCTTGTACTCGATAGGCATATGCACCACCTTTGTTCTTGCGGAATTCTTTTTAAAGATGAAAATATCAAGAACAAAGATAAGAGATAAACAATTTTTATTGCTTTTTTCGTTCATGTGTTTCTCTTACCTCGAGATGCATTAATTCTTACAGCACATCTCATTCTTTAACCTCCATCGAATCCTACGTTTCATAATGTCGTTTTCACATCACTATCCTAGCTATGTATAAGCATTATATATGCCTATAAACAAAGTGTCGATATAGAAATATATAAAAACTTTATTAGGGATAAATACAATCTCTATTAGGGCCGATCAATATATAATTTCATAAATGAGATGTTAAATTTATATCTATATGGTTGCAAACAACATAACATCTTTCTTTTAGTGGGGAAAAATTTATACTCTTCTAATGTTATAGATAAATTAGAGTAAATATATGCACCTTGAATCATCTCATTGTGTGGTTTGTGTAAAAAAAAATTTGTTGAACTTTTTCTAGGAAATTAGTAGCCTTTTTGATCCAAAAAACGCCATACATTTTGCTTCTTCTTTGGGTTTTTCCCAAACTTTCCCAGTTCTGACCAAATAATCTTCTTAACACCGAAAGGAGGCTTATGAAAATGAAATCAATGAACATGAAAAGACTGAAATCGGCAGTGGAAGATGAAAATAAGAAATTGACTAAGGGATGAACAAAATGTGTTTAGAGGAACTGAAATATCTACATACAATGCAATCTTCTTACCTTCTTCTCCACCAAAAAAATTGATTGCTTCACCAAAAATACCAAGAGGTATAAGAATAGATAGGAGTGACATGAAAACAAACAACTAAAAATTTGATATTTATCGCTGGAAAAAGAAATACTTAAACCCGTTAGAGATGATAAGACGAACAAAACAGAAGTGAAAACGTGTACATAGATTTTATAGTTTTCTGGACAAGTGTTATACACGCAGTTTTCTTATGTTTATAAGATTTTATTTTATAAGAACTTGATCTTTTAGTAATTTTCATAAATGATACTTATCATACAATTTATAACATCAACGAAAACAAATAAAAAATATTCACTCATAAGTTAGACTATTCATATAGGGTTAACACATGAATGAAACTAATATCTAAAACCAAAAACAATTATAGTAAACTATAGAGTAATATAAAGAGAATTTTACTTCTCGTTATGTGGAAGAAAAAAAACTTTCATCAAGATATATTCATTCGAGAAGACAATTACGGTAGATGATGAAATTATTCGACGTAGTTTTCTTAAAGATGTTCTGATATGCATAATAATTCTAGTCATTTATTTGGTCCTCACGCATGTTAGACAACACATTAAATAAAATGGAAAGTGTGTTTATTTTAATTTCACATAAAATTATGGAGTTTCTGCAATAAAAACCTCTATTGTAACTCTTTTTGCAATTTTACCCCCCATATGCTAAAATTGCATATCAACCTACTAAGTGGTATTCAAACCATAATATAGTCTTCTTATATTTTAGATCAGCAACCAATAATCCTAATATCAAAATATATTAGCAATTGAACTCAATTCCATATTGAAACTTCGATTTGATGTGTTAGTATTTTAGTAGTTTCTACTACAGTTTTAACTCGAGAAATATGGTTTTTAGTATGTATTCAGATCTCTTTGGAGCAGATTTGTGTTCTTTAGTGTTTCTACAGGAATCGAGCTTGAATACACGGAAAGATTGCATTTTGGACGGGTTTCAAGCATCGAAGGAAGTGTTTGTGAAGAGAAGAAAATATACTGACAGATTGACAGGGATCGATCGATCCCTGTCCCGTATTTCGCAGACCGATTTTGAAGAACCAAACCAAACTTATCGTGAATCGGATTTCATACCTAAAACCTAAACTCGTATTTGTTGCATAATGTTGCTTTTTGAGTTTTGAGAGTAAGAGAGATATTTGTAATCCTTGGGAGAAGAATCATCTTCCGTACTTCGAATCTGAGAAGAATTTTGAACTTTACTCTTTATTTTTTATCAGTACAATGATGTCTCTCTCTAATTTGATTTGTATTGTTTCTCTGAGCATGAGTGAGTAGTTTGCTTGTTGGGTTTAGGGTTCTCACATAGGGATTCATGAATCGTTGACATAGAATTGTCTGATTACGGATTTAATCAATTGGATATTCATCTAGGATTGTTTTTAATGCATGAAATTAACTTGATCACTTAGTTTCCGATCTTAGGTTTTTTAACGCCTGGAAAGTGTTCGATTAAATGCCTGAAAGAATCCTAAATGAGCAATTTATCTTAAGCCAATGGAAGTTGATGTTTAAGTGAATTGTGAACCTATCATACTTGTTTAGAATGCATGATTAGAATTGGAGAGTGAACGAAAGTTAGTCTCGAGGTTTCTAATATATAGGGAATTGATACTACGGAAGTAAATCAATTCTACAATTGTGTTTGAATTCAAGACGGTTTAAAATATGTTCCCTAGTCAATAATTCGAACCAACAATGAAATTTTTCCTTAAGAATACCCAATGCCCAACTCTTCTTTGATTGATTTACAACCCCGTTGTCGTTTGCTTATTTTATTTGCCTCTTAATTTTGATTTTTCTACATCTCTTACAAAACATCTTTTTTGCCTTAGCCCGCTGTTTGATCTGAAATTCTTTGTGCTACCTTTGGTATCTGTGGATTCGATCCCGAACCACTACATCGTACTTTATGTGCGCTTGCAATATTTTCTAGGGTGAAAAATTGAGCTATCAAGTTTTCTGGCGCCGTTGCCGGAGACCAATTGGTCGTCTTAGAACTTAGGATCATTGCGTGCCTAAGGCATTTTTCTTTATTTTGTTTAATCTCTTCTTTTTGTTCTTTGTTTTTGTGCTTTCAGGTGCATGAACATGCCTCATACTAGAAGCCAAGGGATCGTGAATCTTTTCGATTTTGAGTCGGAACTTGCGCGTCTAGAGAGACAGAAGAAGAAGGAGAAGCTGCTGGAGGTCAATTGAGGAATTTAAGTTCGCTGAAGTCATGGGTGATAACCTTCAAGTTCATCAAAATCCTCTCTTTCTTGGAGTCCTTCCACGAGGTGATCCACCTGCTGGTGGTGGTGCTAATGCTGGTGCTCAGCAAATTGGCCAGCAGAATGTTGCAGCTGTAAGGCAACAACAACGCGCAAATCAACCTCAACAGAGGATGACTCTGTAGAAGTATGACACTCCGGAGGCTTTCTATGCGAATCGTCCTGGGATTCGTCTGCCTCCTATAGAGAGAAGAGATTTTGAGATCAAGACTGGTCTTATCAACTTGGTGCGGCAGAATCAGTTTCATGGGTTTCCATCATAGAACCCAATGCACCATCTGGATAAATTTGAAGCCATCTGCAATACTATCAGCAAAACGGAGTACCTGCTGAAGCTCTGAAAGGCAGGTTATTCATTTTCTCTCTTAATGACAAGGCTACGAGATGGTATAACAGTATAGAGCCTGATTCTTTGAAGACATGGGATGAGATCAAGATTGCTTTTCTTGGGCATTTCTTCACGAAATCGAGGTCTATGTCTCTCCGGAACAAGATTGTTGGATTTCACCAATAGGGTTCTGAAAGTTTTTATGCAACTTGGGAAAGATTCAAGGAATACCTCAATGATTGTCCTCATCATGGGTTCTCAAATTGGAATCTCCTCAATATTTTCTATAATTGGGTTGAGGAGAAATATCAAAATGCAGTGGACACTGTGAGCAATGGTGATTTCATGACCAAGAATGTAGAAGAAGCTTATATTCTAGTGAATAACATGACGAATAGTCAGGCCAATCGAAGATCAGACTGTGACCGTGGTAGAGAGGTTGTATCATCAGATGCGAAGAGGATTGATGATCTACAGTCAAAGCTCGATGAGCTAATGAAAAGAGACCAGCATGGAGTACACTTTTTTGGAGAACAGAACGATGCACATGTGCTTAAAGAGCAGAAAATGGGACAGATGTATCATAAGTTCATGTTTGAGGAGCTGAATAGTGAACAAGCAGATGTGAATTACATTGGAGGTCATGGGAATTTCGGTAATAGAGGTTTCAACCAATAGAACCAATTCCAGAACAAGCCATACAATTAGAATCAGAGTGTCTCAACTCTGGGTTTCAGAACAAGAATCAGAGCTGTGGTTTTGGAAATAATGGCTATCAACAGAAGCAGATTGGTTCAGGAGGATTCAAGAACAACTATCAGTCGTGGTATCAGAATCATAACTAGGGAAAATCTTCTACGTCTTCTCAAGATAGTGAGCAGAATAAAATATTGCAGCAAGTGCTGGAGAATCAGATAAAGTCCTCTACGAACTTGAATCAGAAGGTGGATAACATGTATAGTGATCTCAATGGGAAGTTCGAGACATTGAGCACTCATATGAAATTTCTGGAAACACTGGTTGCTAAGACTTTCGCGAGCAACAGAGCTCCACTGGGAATCATTCCAGGCAAACCAGAGAAGAATATGAAGGAGTATTGCAGTGCCATTACGCTAAGGAGTGGCAAAGAGTTGAAAAATTTGTCCAGACCAGAAGGACAAGGATCGATCGATCCTTGTCCTAGGATCGGTCGATCCATGGCTGATAAAGCCTCTGAATAGAAGGACAAGGATTGATCGATCCCTGTCCCAGGATCGATCGATCCCTATCCCAAGATCAATCGATTCCTATCCTGATATGGGTGCATCGAATTTTTGCGACTAATCGAATGCACAGGAGGCTGAGAAAAGTATGTACCACCCCCACCTTACTTCCCTAAGCCTCCTTATCCATCAATACCACGTCAAAAGATAAAAGAATGTGAATATGAAAAGCTAAAGAACCTTGTTGGTTAGTTACATGTACGATTGTCTTCCGTCGAAGTAGTCAAGATGGTACCTTCTCTTAAAAGGTACATGAAGGAGATTCTTTCAGATCATATGACATTAGAACACAGTGTATCAATTCTTACTTTAGAGTGTAGCGTAGTTCTTCAGAATATCGCACTGGAGAAACGCGAGGATCCTGATCCTTTCATATTGCCTTGCAAGATCGAATCGCTTACCTTTGAGCGATGTCTCTGCGATTTGGAGTCGGTAGTTAGTGTGATGCCACTGTTGGTATCGGAGCCTTTGAATTTGAATAACTATAAACCCATGAGAATGTCTTTGGTGCTTGCAGATAAATCTATTCGAAGACCGGTGGGTATTCTAGACAACATACCTGTTGGAGTTGGAGAGGGGTAAGTTTTCACAGACTTTGTAGTCTTGGAGCTTGAAGAAGAACCTAAGGATCCTATTATCGTGGGAAGACCGTTCTTATCTACTGCTAGAGCCATGACCGATGTGCAGAACGGTCAAATAGATCTTCGACTTGGGAAGTTGACTATGAAGTTCAACATCGATAAATACATGAAGAAGCCTACCATTGATGGGCACATGTTTTGGGTTGATACACTTGCTGATGTGATTGAAGACTCCGCTAAAGAGCTCTACACTGAGGATCCACTACATGTAGCCTTAACTCAGATTGAAGGTGCGTATGGGTTTTTGGATGCAGGTACTTTTGAGGTTGTTGAATTGCTGGATTCAACACCTACTGTTGAGAAGCACGTCGTGTTTATCAAGCTCGAAAAGCCATCACCTGCGACATCTACATATTGGTGGCGAGTTCGAGTGCTGATTGGAGCGAGCTGAAAGCTCCAAAAGTTGAGCTCAAGCCACTCCCTGCAGGATTAAGGTATGTTTTCTTAAGTCCGAACTCTACATATCCTGTAATTGTCAATGATAATCTGAACAATGCTGAAACTTCCTTGCTCCTTTTGAAGTTAAAGAAGTATAGAAAAGCGTTGGGATATTCTTTGAATGATATTACAGGTATTTCTCTAGATCTTTGCATGCACAGGATCGACTTGGAGGATGAATCCAAAACTTCCATCGAACATCAAAGGAGACTCAATCCTAAATTGATGGAAATTATCAAGAAGGAGATTCTAAAACTTTTGAGTACAGGTGTCATCAATCCCATTTCTGATAGCACATGGGTGAGTCTAATACATGTTGTACCAAAGAAAGGTGGAATCACTGTCATTACCAATGAGAAAAGCGAGCTCATTCCCACCAGGACTATCACATGCCACAAGATGTGCATTGATTACAGGAAGCTGAAATCGGCCATGAGAAAGGATCATTTTCCACTTCCTTTTATTAATCAAATGCTGGATAGACTTGTAAACCATCCTTATTATTGTTTTCTTGATGGCTATTAAAGTTTCTTTTAGATTCCCATCCATCCAGCGGACCAGGAAAAGACTACATTCACATGTTCATATGAGACATACGCTTACCAGAGAATGCCATTTGGATTATACAATGCACCTGTGAATTTCCAGCGATGCATGATTTCTATCTTCAGTGATTTGATCGAAGAATCATGGAATTCTTCATGATGACTTTTCTGTTTATGGTTCTTCATTTTCTAACTGCTTGTCTAACATTGCAGGGTTTGAGAACGATGTGAAGAAAAACACTTGGTTTTGAATAGGGAGAAATGTCTTTTTATGGTGCAGGATGGGATTGTACTTGGCCATAAGATCTGTGAGAGAGGGATCTAAGTTTACAAAGAAAAAGTGGAGGTGATGATGAGCCTGCAACCTCCTACTTCTATCAAGGATGTCCGCAACTTTCTCGGACATGCAGGATTCTACAGACGGTTCATCAAGGATTTTTCCAAGATAGTCAAACCTATGACTCGATTGCTCTGTAAGGATGTCAAATTTGATTTTGATACTGACTGTTTGTTAGATTTTAAGACAATCAAGGAATCACTAGTGAGCGCTCCAATTTTCTAGCCACCAAATTGGGATTTACCTTTCGAGGTAATGTATGACGCCAGTGACTATGCGGTAGGAGCAATGTTGGGTCAGAGAAAAGACAAGAAGCTCCATGTAATCTATTATGCCAACAGAACAATTGATGACACTCATATCAAGTATGCGACTATGGAGAAGGAGCTTCTAGTTGTGGTTTACGCATTAGAGAAGTTCAGACAGTACCTAGTGGGATCGAAAGTCATTGTTCACACTGATCATGCAACTTTGAGGTACCTTATGTTTAAGAAAGATGTAAATCGAGACTGTTGGGATGGATTTTGCTTTTGTAGGAATTTGATTTAGAGATTCTTGATAAGTGTGGTATCGAGAATGGGGTTGCAGACCATTTGTCTCGACTGCGAGTGGAAGCTGATACACCACTCGATGATAGTCTCCCTGAGGAGAGTGTTTATATGGTTGCCTTGCTGAAGGATGAATACATGGATAATGTTTATTTTTTGCTATTAGACAGATTCAAGATGAAATACCTTGGTTTGCAGATTTTGTAAATTTTCTGAGTGCAGATGTGGAGCCACCGAATTTCGCAGGCTATGCGAAGAAGAAGCTCCTCAGAGATGTCAGACATTATTTCTAGGATGATTCTTTTCTCTATAAGAGATGTGCTAATGGACTTTTTCGCAGGTGTATTCCAGAGTCTGAGGTGCAAGGTATTTTGTATCACTGCCATGGTTCTGAATATGCAGGACATTTTGCTACTTTCAAAATTGTTTCGTAAGTGTTGCAGACGGGTTTTTGGTGGCTAACACTCTTCAAGGACGCCCATGATTACATCTTTAAGTGTGATTCTTGTAAAAGAAAAGGCAACATCAGTAAACGGAATGAGATTCCTCAGAACTTCATCTTGGATGTAGAGGTTTTTGACGTATGGGGTATTGATTTCATGGGACCTTTCCTATCTTCTTATGGAAATCAATACATTTTGGTTTCAGTAGACTATATTTCTAAGTGGGTCGAGGCGCTGGCCAACCCCTCTAATGACGCCAAAGTGGTCCTAAAGATGTTCAAGTATGTGATCTTCTCTCGTTTTGGTGTGCCAAGAGTGGTAATAAGTGATGGAGGATCCCATTTTATCAACAAATTGTTTGAGAATTTGCTGAAGAAGTATGGAGTTAGACACAAGGTAGTCACACCTTATCATCCTCAAACAAGTGGACCAGTTGAGATTTCCAACAGGGAAATCAAGGGAATCCTGGCAAAGACTGTCGGAAAAACTCGAAAAGATTGGTCTATGAAGCTAGATGATGCGCTATGGGCATATCAAACCGCCTACAAGACACCACTCGGCACTACATCGTTTCATTTGGTGCATGGGAAGTGTAATAACCCTCGCGATTGGATAGAATTTTGGCCAAGTGGCCGGTTAGTGAGAAGCGGAAGCCGAGTGAGCGACTTGGAAGAAGGCAAAATTTTTAAGTTGGAATCCGGGAGAAGGGACGGTACGAATGGATTCCTTAGGAAATTTAGGGGATTTGAAATGCCGACGGTTCGGCCTAAAAAGTCTTAGACGATCAGGAAATTAGTCGGAAAATTATTTTTCGGTCAAAAGAGGTAAAATGGCCTTAGGAATGAGTGGTAAGAATATTCCCCGAAAAAAATTAAATTTTTCTTGAAGGAATATGCTTCCCGATTGCCCGGCGTGTATTCGGCTCGTTCGGATCCACGTAATGGACGTCCCGATACGATCGGATTCGATCATGCACAGTTTAGCACGATCGGGTACGTTTGGATTAGGAAAATACGCAATCGGATACGCGTTCGGATAGTGCACCAGCCTGCTTGCGTGCTTGGCATAGGTAGCCACGTGTCATCATATGGCCTGATCTTAGTGTTCCACCTTGTGACTCACCACCAGCCCTTGGGCACTATAAAAACCCACCCCTTACACCATTTTCCTCCATTCCGTACGTGTTCTGGGAGAGATCCTCGTGCTCGAACGTGTGCTGGAGTGTTCGGACTCGTGCCAGGCGTGTTCGGAAGCGTTCGGCCCCGTGCCCAAGTAAGTTCCGAAGGACTTTCTTCGTACCTTTAACCCTATAAAGACCGTGTTATATCTACTCAACCGTTAGACTAAGTTTGGCTCACGAAAAACCGTACCCGAGTGTGATCCGACTACTAAACACCTTACCCGACTGTAGCGAAACCCTATCCGAGCGTAGTAGAATCTGTCCGAGCGTAGCAAAACTGTTCGGAGAGAGTTTTTGGAGATTTTCTCTCGGGCCCAAGTTAGTTTTTGGAGAGTTTCCTCGAGCCTAACCGTGGTGCTGCCAAGATCTATCGTGTACCTCGATCAGGACACCATCCGGGTAAGCCGTTCAACCATGAACCGTGTTTCTCGTGCACTTTGATTAACCGATCGTGTATCCGACCATACCAATCGTGTATCCGACTGCTGTTTATTGTTCGGATGCTTAGGTTAGCATGTTACTGACCGTTAACCATGTGTATCCGACTGTTCGGAACTAGGATTTTCGTAGGCTGTTAGGATCGGCGGCGTTCGGCCACTGTTTTTCCTTAGCCAAGACCGTGCCAGAAATCTAAGGTGAGTCTCGGGTTATAGGATGGATAGTTAGGAGCGATTAGCGCCTGCAAAACAAGAGAATTGCGTGATTTGCATGATGATTGATGATAGGCTAGTTACGTGTTGATTGATGATTGTGTGATTCATGCTGTGGTGATAGATATTGGGTTATATCGTCCGGGCCTTGGCTCAAAGGGTATAACATAGATATTTTGATATGAGGTTAGATGCATGTTTATTGATTGCATGTTATTATGTGGTATTCGATGATTATTTGATGCATGATTCTATGGTAGATATAGGTTATGATTATTGTTATAAGCATGTTGTGTGTTGTATCGTCTAAACCTCGGTTTGGACGATATAACTTGTTTGTTCCGNAAGTTCTCTTAGTGAGGAACCCGTGATGTTGTGATGGTTGGCCCCTCTACCCGGTGATCGGA
>OVAN01004372.1:0-26021 GCA_900406275.1 Anastatica hierochuntica
AAAAATTTACAAAACATTGCAAATTTAGTATTGTCATTTTAATACCATCTCGTACATCCTCTTCTTAGTTTAATTTTTTTTGGGTTTATTATTGACTCAACCTTGCTATAATTTTAAGTGTTTTGTCTTTAAAAGCACTTACAATTTTCTTTGAGTTTAAATTACAATTTTACTTTTTAAATGTTATGATTTTAAGTGATTTTTTAATGTTTTATGATAATATATTTCCTCTCAACTATAATATTATTTTAAAATCATAATATTTTAAAAAATAAAAAAGTAAATTTGTTCAAAAACTATAATAATTAATAAAATAAATTAAATTTTATGTTTAAAAATTGTACCGGTTCAATGTATCGTTAGTTTTCGGTTTGTTACCGGTTTAATCAGGTATATGGTAAGAGTATTTATTCTTTACACAATTATTTATTCGTTACAAAAATTGAACCAATTTGAGGAGATGCTTATATAGAGACGATATATAACTATGTGTTCCTGAATTACTTATCAAAACATGCCATGAGAATTACGTGTGTGCAAGGAATAGGAAAAAAAAATTACATGCCATGAGAATTACTCATCAAATCATTGTTTGATGGTAGCTTATCGAAATTCCAATGGGAAAAAAAAANGGGTTAATATAGTCTTTTACAAATACGAGTCCTTTTTTTAAGCGAAAAATCATAAAAAGCCATTAAGAACATGGCACATAAGCGAAAATCCATTTTTTAAAAAAAGAATACAAAACCGACGAGCTCTAGAATTGTGTCACGCCATCCACAAATTTTGTGAGCGCGCCACGTGTACAAGTGACTTCTCATGTTTTTTTGTCATATATATATATATATATAGTTTTTGAAAAGAAAAAGGACATATTTTTTTTTCATAAAAAAAGGACATATTTTCCATGTGTATTTTAACAAAATTCGTAGATTCATTGAACTACGTGAATCACGAGCAGATCACTCTGTTTCTCATTTTCCGATCAAATTTAAAAAAACATGCACCAACTAATAATCTCAATAATTTTTTTGAAAAAGAACTAATAATCTCAAGATTTGGTAACACTAGATAGATACGATGTAACTATTGTATTATATTCAGGGTGGCTAACCCCGTTAGCATTCTTTTATATATATATATATATATTAGGAGTTGTCTTGTTTATTTTTTCTCTATTTTGCAAAAAGTGTCATTCTGTCATTTTTCATACAAATTAAGAAAAATATTAAAAAATCTTATGTGTCCTTTATTAATATATTAAAAAAAAAATTATCTCTCCATTTAATACAATAAAGTAGTGAGACTAAAATCAGAAATTTCTTAGTAAATTTGTATAAAAAAAAAAGTAAAAAGACAATTTTTGTGAAACAAAATTAAAATATTAAAATGGCACTTTAAAAAAAAAATAGAGGGAATAATTTATTTTATTTTTACTAGGAAAAGGTTCTTTGTTTATGTACAAAAACTTCTGGAAGTTGATTTTTAAGAACAATTTTTTTCCAAATCTCCACATGGTATCAAATCGGATTAAATCCTGGTAAATTTTTTCTTTACGTGATCTATCTTTCTTCATCAATACTTCATTATCTTTCTTCTTGTTCTTCTACTTTTTCTTCGATTTTTTTTTCTTTTCTACACAGAACCTTCACAATTTTTTTTAATAAAACATGGTGACTTCGTCCTCTACATGTCCTCTACATCTACTTCAACTATTGTCGAACTTTCTTTTGTGGATGTAGCCTACTTATTACATCTATCGGACAATCCTGGATCATTAATTACCCATGTACATCTCTTTGCTGATAACTACTCCGAATGGTCTATTGAGTTTTGAAATTCTCTCCAAGCGAAACAAAAAATTGGTTTCATTGACGGTACAATAACTAAACTCTCTACAAATCAAGATTTAGCTCGATGAGTCTCTGAAAACTCAATGGTCGTTGGGTGGATAAGAACTTCTATTGATCCGCATGTGCGTTCAATTGTCACTCATATACTGAACGCCTATAAACTACGTGAATCTCTGGAAAAACATATCTCTAGTTAAGAATGGAGTTCGTCGACATCTTCTCCTGGAAGAAATCGCGAACTGTAAACAAAACGGTCAATCTATTATGGAGTTTTATGGTCGCCTTTCCAAGTTGTGGGAAGAATATCAAACCTTTCAATCTACTCGTACATGCACTTGCAAAGCTTCCCCTAATTTGAAAAATGAGCATTAAGATGCAAAGGTTCACAAGTTTCTTCTTGGACTTGATGAATCTGGCTTCAACTCTGTACGGTCCCAAATCATTGATAAAGATCCTCTTCAAGATCTCAGTAGTGTCTAATCGTGAGTCATTGGCAAAGAAAAACATCTAATGACTGTGCGAAATAAGGACGTGAAACCTGATGTTGTCGATTTTTAAGTTCAAGTAGAGTCCTCTTCGTCAGTTGCGGCTGTCACTAACTATCGGGGCATAGATCCCTTATACTCATTGCAACCGCAAAGGACAAGAAAATTGAGAATGTTTTCTTTTACACGACTATCTGGACTGGTGGTATGAACAACAAAACCGAAAATCAGCGACTAATGGTCAATCCTCAGCTCCTAGTTCACAAGGTCGTGGTGGTCGTGTGTGGTCTAGGTAGCCAAGGTTGTGTTCGTATTAATCCTTTTCTTGGCTGCTCGAAACAATACGACACCTACCTCCGATCAAGTAGCGACTCTTATCAGCCTGCTTTACAATCACCAAACTCAGCTCAAAATTGAGAGATTGTTGGGAAAAATAAAACGATTTCACATCATATGGCATGTGACTTAGCTCTTCAACACGACATTAAAGACATACTCCCATTTGTAATTACTTTTCTGGATGGACGTGCGTCTCGAGCTACCAAAACATGAATCTTAACCTTAAGCAAAGATTATTATCTATGGGGTGCTCTCCATGTTTCAGACTTCAACCGCACCTTAATATCAGTTTCTAAGCTCGTAAAAACATGATGTATAGCAATATTCACTGATATATTATGTGTTTTACATGACCATTATAGGAGGATCCTGATTGGAGCCGGTTAAGAGCGAGAGGAGGTTTATTACTTCTCAAGGGTAACAATTGCTCGTGCTCACAGTTCTACTAAAGGAAAGCCTTCTTCTGCAGAGCTATGGCATCGAAGACTCGAACATCCCTCTAACATCCCTCTAACAAAGTGTTATCTTCATTAACTTTTCTCAATATTTTAAAATTCGATTTCAGACATGTACACTCGTGTGACATTTATTTTCACGTCAAACAAACGCGTGAGGTTTTTTTTATAATAGCATTAATAAAGCTTTTGAACCATTTGCCTTGATTCATTGCGATGTATGGGATCCTTACAGAATTCTCCCCTCGTGTGGATTTGCATTTCTTGAAAATTGTTGAAGAGTTTTCTAGAACCATTTGGGTATATTTGATGCTTGAAAAATTGGAAGTCTTACACCTACTACAGAATGTTTTTGTAATGAGTGATTGAGAGTTTGGAAAATCTGTCAAAGCAGCTGGTACTGACAAAGGCACATAGTTTATGACTCTTTCTTCAAACTTTCAAAAGTATGGGATTTAACATCAACTTCTTGTGTTAATACCCCACAACAGAACGGACGGATTGAACAAAAACATAGACATATACTAAACATTGCTCGTGCTTGTTTCTTTCAAGCTCGTCTTCCTGTTACATTTTGGGGACAAAGCATTCTAATTGTTGTTCATATGATCAACCAGACACCAAATTCAATTCTCGATGGTAAATCCCCCTAAAAAGTTCTTCAAGGTTCATCTCCCACAAATGATTCAATAAAAGTTTTTGGATGCTTATGTTTTGCTCATCTCCGAGCTAGAGATAAAGACAAATTTAGTGTCCGAAGTCGCAAATGTTTGTTTATTGGATATCCTTATAGAAAGAGAACTTGGAAGCACTATGGCGTTGAAAAATATGAGTTTGTTTTCAAGTCTTGATGTTGTATTTTTATAAGATGAGTTTCCTGGCACTGAAGACACTAATTATGTTTCTCCGCCTATTTTCCAACTGGATGCAGCTGTGGATGATTGGCTGCTTCCAACTTTGTCATCACCTCCTCAACACTTGCCTGCTCCGATGGATAGGATTACTTCCATTACACCTTCGTCTTGTTCACCATCATTTTCATCATCTTCGGTGGAATTACCTCCTATGACACCTTCAGCTTTGTCTCCTGCATCTTCCGGTGATGGTCCCACTGCAACATCGGATCAACCTGTTACTACAAGCCCAACTCCACTACCAGCTTCTACTACTACTACTAGTACTACTTCAGAACCTATTGACAAGACAGGTGGTTCATGTGAACCCGTCGTCAACACTTGTGAACCAGTTTCTCCTGGTTTGCCACAACTCCTTGGTCATGGTCATAGGCATTGTCAACCTTTGATTCTGCTAAAAAATTTCATCACCAACACAAGAACTCTGTCTCCATCCTCGAAAGACATAAAATCTTCTCTCGCTTCTACCAATCTTCTTCAGGGAAATCCTAATTCGATTTCAGGGACGATACTATATCCGATTGCTAATTATGTTTTTGATGTTAAATTTTCTTCTTCTCATAAGGCATTCGTATCAGCTATCACTTCTACTACGGAGTCTACTACTTATGCTGAGGCAACAAGGACAAAAGTTGGCGTGATTTTATGAAGGATGAGATTTATGCTTTGGAAATAAGTAAGACTTGGGCATAACGGACTTGCCTCTTGGTAAGACAACAATATGAAGCCAGTGGATTTACAAGGTCAAATACCATTATAAAGGGAAGATTGCAAGAGACAAATCTCGGTTGGTCTCCTTAGGAAATCGTCAAAAAGAGGGACAAGATTATACCGAAAAATTTGCTCATGTGGTCAAACCCTCTACTATTCGCATCTTACTAGATGTTGATGCTGTAAGGAAATGGAAAGTACACCAAATGATTATACATAATGCTTTTTTGCACAGAGATATAAAAGAAGAAGTGTACATAAAGCTTCTGTCTGGTTTTCAAGTTCAGATCCTGATAAAGTTTGTCATCTGAAGAAGTCAATATATAGTTTAAAGCAAACTCCTCGATGTTGGTTTTTGAAGCTTCATACTACATTACTCTCTTACGATTTCAATCAGAGTGAAGATTATTACCCTCACTTCTCCTTTGTTTGCAACCAAGTTTTCCTTGACATATTAATATGTGTCGATGATTTCATTGTTTCTTGCAACGACATATCCACCTTACAACGCTTTGAGAATTGTCTCAGCAGCTTCTTCCATATGAAAAATCTAGGAAAGATGCGACACTTTCTTGGCATTGAGGTAGCTCACAACACTGAAGGATTTTTCTTCTCTCAACGTAAGTATGCTCAGGATATCATTGCTGAAAGTGAATTACTTGCAGTAAAACCACCTCCTACACCAATCTAGACTAATCATAAACTCTCTCAGTCTGAGAGACCACCTATTTTAAATTCAGAGTCTTATTGTCGCCTTGTTGGTCGGTTGATTTATCTCATTTTCACATGGCCATAGATCAGTTATAGTGGTCATATCATTTCTCAATTTATGAAAGAGCTACAAGAAGATCATTGGACATTTATTTTAGAGTTGTTCGACATCTCAAAAGTTATTCAACTCAAGGGATTCTACTACGTCCAGACTCTTATTTGCGCATCACGTTATATTGTGACTCTGACTGGGAAGGTTATAATTCAACTTACCCAAATTTGATGAAAACCAAAAGCCTGAAGAAGAGCCTTGATATAGCTCCATTCTACCATGTCATATGCCTTGGACATGTCCATCTTTACGACAATGAATTCTTTGGATATCAAGTCATTACTCTTCAAAGCATGAACCACTTCATGAGCCACGAGAATGTTATCAAAAATCAATCTTTCAGCCACGAAAGCAGATTGATATTTGATCTCTGGCAAGAAGGGTTTGAGTCTTTTGACCAGGATATTAGAAATGATTTTGTACAAAACTGAACAGAGGTTGATAGGCCTGAGTTCAGACATCGAAGATGGGTTTGAAGGTCTTTGGCAAGAGACTGATTAAAGTATAATTCCAATCCTTTTGTATGGTCCCAGAAGAGAAGAAGAGTTGAACCTCTTTAGTGATTTGAGCCCCAATAAAAGACCAGTATTGTTGAAAAAACAAATCAGTCATTCCATCAAGACCTGGAGCTGATGAAGGTTTTATAGAGAAGAAAACACATTTAATTTCCTCTGAAGATACTCTGGCTATCAATCTCTTATTCATCTTTGAGGTAACTTTGGCTGGAAATCCATTGAAAAAGCTTTGAAGGTTAGATTGACCTGTTGAAGAAAACTAGTTGGAGAAATAAGCAGTAGCTACTTTCCCTTTAGCTTCTTCTGATTTCTGAGTGTTTCCATTGATGTCCACCAATTTTTCAATCCATCTTTTCGCCCTATTGGCTTTTACACATGAATGGAAGAAATTGTTGTTCCCATCTCCTTCCTTTAACTATTTCTCCTTGCTCTTTTGTTTTCAAAAGGCTTCCTCTTCTCTATAAGCAAGACAAAGCTCTTTTTTTAGGTTAAATAGATGGGATGAGCTAGGATTTGAAGAAGACTGCTCTTGTTCCATAGCAAGTTCAATATGAACAATAGCCTCTCTAAAATTCAGCCTATTTGACTTTTTCCACAGACTAAAACCTCTTTTACATGAGGATAATCTTGTAGAAACTGTTAAAGTGTTGGTTGTATCATTATCTCTCCAAGCCTTTGCTATTGTTTCTTTAACTTGAGGTTTATTGATCATCTTTTTGTCAAAAATGAAAAGACCTGATCCAGGTTGAATAGTCGAATTCAGCTTTAGTAACACAGGTCTATGGTCTATGGTCTATGACCTGATCCAGGTTGTGTTAACATGCAAACAACTCTCTATACTTTATTTATTTTATATATTTATATTACAAGAAGATTAGCTCGTAAATTAGATTGGCAAGAATCCAATCATTGTTTTATTTCGGAAAACTTCAAATTCATTTGTGTAATTCTATAATAGAATACGAGTAGACAAAGCAGATGAATTCGCAACGAACAAAACCTGAATCAAAAGCTAAATTTTCCAACTGCGAAAAAGATCTCTCTTTGCCACCCGAACATTGTGTTAACATCAACAAGTCCATGCCGAACACAATAGAGGAAGAGACATCATTCTTTGGTTCTAGTGGCGTAAGCAAGTCTACAATTATCACTTTCCCTTTTGTTGGTAGACTCTTCCAACAGTTTCTTAGAATCTTAATACAATGTTCATCCGTCCAATCATGTAATATCCACTGTCAATAGTTTAACAATTTATTTCAAATATAATATACTCAATATTAACCTTGAAAGATAATTATATATATATATATATATATATATATAAACTTACTTTCATGAAGATGGCATCTCCTTTTGGAACTTCTACAAACATGTCTCCGGATACATGCTCCACTCCTTTAGCCAATTTTAGTAAAAGGAGAAAAAAAAACTAAGACAATGATTCTAAGATGTGTAGACTTACCATTTAGTATCTAAATACATCTTATTAAATATATTGAGTAGTTTTGTATACCTGGATAAAAAGGAGCATGGGATAAAACTTGAGCTAAGTCGAAATTAACACCATTGATATGAGGATACGTGGAAGTGATTAGACCTAATATGGTGCCAGTTCCTCCTCCTACATCTACCAAAGTGTTAACATCTTCAAATCCTCTGTACACTTCAAGAAACTTCTTCGTGATCATGGTGGAAGGTTCTGACATGGCGCGGTTAAACGTTTCGGCAAAATGTTCATTCGAACCAATGTATTCAAAAAGTCTCATGCCATGGGCAGAGCTAAATGCATCTCTTCCTTCTAGTATCACATCTTTTAGATTTGCCCTGGTGAAAAAAAAAAAGCTTTCTAATGAAGTATTATCAATGTTTAATATGTATTTTCATATTTGGTTTATTAACGGTTTAATTCATTTGACTTATTTATTACGACATAATATGTCATATGAAACGTTGTAATATTGTTGATATAATATAAAATTTGAGATGTTTTTTGGCATATTAGACTATACTAACTATACTTCGTGTAGTTAACAAATATTTTTTTCATTTTACAATAACAAAGTACGTACCAAGTCTTGAAAAATAATTCGCTTTGGAGCAACATGAACAGAGACACGAGTGAACCCGAACCGCGACTATCTTTCAGAAAATACTTGCAAACCGGTTCGGCTGCATATACCCTCTGGATGTTGCCCGTTCGACCGTTTTCTCGAATTTCAACCATACGGCACTTCAAAATCGAGTGGCTAACGAGTAAGCGCAACATACGGTCTAGCAACACGGGCGCCTCCGGGTTAGTGGGTTTGGTCGGAAGTCTAACCGCTATCTCAGACGGTGATAGCCAAACACTGTTTCCAGCCGCAACCATAGTGTCGATGACACCAAGCTCGAAGGCAGCTTTGAGAACCATAGGGAAAGCCACGGTATTCACGATACTCTCCGCTTGCAAGCTCACCATGTTTTCGTCCACTTTTTCTTCGTCTTCGGTTAAAACCGGTTTATGGTAAGTGGTTATGGTATCTAAACGATGGTTTGACATTATTGTTGTTGGTTAAAAGATTATGGAAGATATAGATGAGAGAGTTAAAGAGTTTTGGTTGGAATATGTGGTTTCAAAGTTCATACTTAGTGTCATTTTATAGAAGGAAAAATGTGGGGAAAAAATTAATAAAAATTTTCAGGTATAATAATTAGTCCTGCCGGTCGATTATTGAAGCCACGTGAATCAGGGCATCACTTAAAAAGGAACCACTAAAGAATGATTGCTCTCTCATTTATTTATATTGAATTTACAAAGATTTGGTGTAAATTTTATATGTTTAATATGTTAATCGTTTTTTATATCACGTTCTGACATCATTTTCTCCTTTTTTTTTTTGGGTCAGATGTCATTCTTTTAAATATCATTGGATCTCTAGTCAATTGGAGTACGAAAGTAACAAGACATAAAAAGTGAGAAAAGATAAAGGAGAAAAGAGACGGGTCTTAAGGATTATTAGACACATGTCTACTAGTTATTGGATTATTTCCAAAAATTTTAGAAGAAAGCGAGATAGCGTCTCTGGCATTAATCATGCCAAAGAAAGCGAGATAGCGTCTAGGTTACCAAAAAAAACGTAAAAATTCTGGTATGACAAGTTTAATTCACGTTAGAAAATATTTACTCTCCAAATGAAAAAGTTAAATTTTTAACCAAAAAAAAAATGAAAAAGTTAAATTACATGGTTTGGATTTCATCTCAACTTTCTAGTCATTAAAAAATATAAATATATTCTAATTATAATAAATTTAAACCTTTTGACTTAATTTTTTTAAAAACCCAATACATAATAAATTTCACACACCCAATTTTCAATTGGACATATCCCGATATCGGTGTGAGGATAGAATACATTACACAATCTTATCTTTCTTGGACAAGAAGTTACAGATCCCAATACACAACTTTACTCTTGCTCTTCAACATGCAAATGATTATCCTTACCGATGGTTAATGAATTGAATTAAAACTTACACATGGAATGGAACCACATACCCACGCGGGGGCAGATTCAAGTAAGGCAAGTAGCATTCCAAATTGATTTTTTTTAGTTTCCTTTTAAATTGTTAAGAGTCAACTTCTCTCCAGCAAAATATTTTGTTTGCCCCTTTTAAATATATTTTCTTTCCTTTTTCTTAAGGACCTTTTTTAAAATATATTTTCTTTCCAAAAATTCAATCTAACACTTTTTGACCCTCATTTATTTCTTATCTTCATCTTTATTTCTAAACAATAAATCACTATTTCCTTATTTATTGTACTCCCTCCGGTCCAAATTAAAAAAATGTATAAGTCAATTTTTTTTTGTTTCAATTTAAAAGATGGATTGAATTTTCAATGTAAAATTAAATAAACTTTTTGCATGTTTGACTATTTTTGTTATGCAAATTAATCTTCTATTAGTTGAATTTTGCTTGATTTAATGATAAATGATGTTTTATGATAAAAAAATACTACAAAAATTAATAGTTTCTTAATTCATGTGTCACAACCTTAAACCTTTTTTTATTTTGAAACAGAGAGAGTATTAGTATATTTTTGTTTTTCTTGCTTTATCATTACTTTTTTGTTTCTTTCTAATTTTTTTATGATTAATTTTACTTTGCAATAGCAAAATCATTATCTATGGTTCCATTAAGCATCTTTTGTACTTTCACCAAACCAAAGTACTAAATGGTAAATAGTTTTGAATATACTTAATAGTAATTTCCATTTTATAATTATGTTTTGTATAAGATATATATACCTTTATCATTATTATTTTTTCATCACAATGTGTTTGGCTATAAATATTTTTCATTTCATAAAGATTTAAATTTTACAAATCTTTTCTAAAGTTTTTCATAATTCAAAATATAAGAATAGAATAAATACAAATATAAAATGCTACATAAGTATATTTTTTGGAAAAAATAATATAATATATGGTTAATTGTTTGTCTCAAGTAAAAATTATTGCTGGATCTGCCATTGTGTACCCAAGTTTAATTAGTTCTAATCTTTTATTAATGTGATACTTAAAGAGTTTCACTGACAGAGAGCAAAATATAAAAACAAAGAAGAAACTCTAACTAGAGATAAAATATATTGAAAACCAAACACTCAATTTCTCAAACTCAAAACCAAACTTTATTGACTTAAGAAAATTGCTCAAAACTTAAAGTTCTCGTTGAAACCACAACTTGGTTCTAACGTATTTATATTATTCCTAATCCTATTTTCTAATTGAGATAACTCCTCAATATTTTCTAGATAACTCCTATATATTATTAAAGCCAAAACCATCTAGGATGAAGAAAATAGAAAACTTATTGCTCAAGTTTCTTCAAGCTTAGCCTAAAAATTTCCCCCCCCCCCTTAAGCTTGAACACTTCCTTCGACAAGTCATGAACTCCAATCGAATCTCTTGCCTCTTGGAACTTGACTCTTCCAAGTGCTTTAGTTAGGATATCGGCCTTATGCTCCTTTCCTGGTACATGCTCCACATCTATCAAATTATTTTCAACACATTCACGAATAAAATGAAACCTCCTGTGAATGTGCTTGCTGCGACCATGAAACACTGGGTTTCTTGCAAGTGATATGACCGACTTGTTGACCACTAAAATGGTAACATTCTTGCAATCTTGCCCAACAATCTCACCTAAAAGTTCTCGAAGCCATATCCCTTGTTTGGTTGCTTCTGTGGCAGCCATGAATTCAGCCTCGCAGGAAGACAATGCCACTATCGCTTGTTTCCTAGAACACCAAGTGATAGGACAACTATTAAGATAGAAAACATGTCCATAAGTGCTCTTACCATCATCCGGATCTAAGTTATAGCCACTATCGCAATAACCAACGAGCAACTCCTTCTGTCCACGCTTAAAGACCAAACCGTAAGATAATGTTCCCTTTAGGTATCTCAACACTTGCTTTAGTGCAACTTCATGAATCTCCTTGGGCTCTTGCATATAACGACTAAGTATCCCAATACTATACGATAAGTCCGGCCGTGTATAAAGTAGGTATCGTAAGCACCCAATCTTTCTCTTATAAGCCTTTTCATCGACTCTTTTATCTCCCAAAACCTTTGACAAACTAAGCCCCAACTTCATTGGTACCTTTACGGCATTGAAACTTTCTAGGCTTGACTCACTTAAGATCTTCATAGCATATCGTTCTTGTCTTAACACTATTCCATTATCATGCTGCAAAAACTCAAGACCAAGATAGTATGTTAGTTTGCCAAGGTCAGTCATCTCAAATTTACTTGCCATCTCCTCCTTAAACTCAAGTATCAAGCTTAAGCTAGATCATCTGATAAGCAGATCGTCTACATAAACCACCACAAGCATCAAGTGACCCTTTGATTGTTTTCGATGAAGTGATGGTTCTTTAAGACACTTATCGAAACTTAACTCCTTTAGAATTGCATTTAGTTTGTTGTTCCATGCCCTAGGAGCTTGTCGTAGTCCATAGAGAGCTTTATTCAACTTATAGACCTTGTTCTCACTTCCACGGATAACAAACCCTTCAGGTTGCGAAACATAAACTTCCTCCTTTAGTTCACCATGAAGAAATGCAGTTTTGACGTCTAGATGATGAACTTCCCAACCATCTGCAGCAGCTATGGAAATGATGGTTCAAATTGTCTCAATACGAGCCACTAAAGCAAATACCTCATCAAAGTCAATACCGTGTATCTACACATATCTTTTAGCATTAAGTCTGGCCTTGTACTTGTTTATACTCTCGTCTGAGTTTTTTTTTTTTATCTTAAAGACCCATTTAAGACCAATAGATTTTCTTCCCATCGGTAACGCAACCAAGTTCCATGTTCTATTTTTCTCTATCGATGAGATTTCTTCGTGACAAGCATCCCTCCAAACTTTTAATTCCTTTGCTTCTTCATAATCCAATGGTTCGTCGTTTAGGAGCATCAAAAGTCTCTTTGGTTCAATTTTTTCTGCAATTGAAACGTAATCCTCTAGGTAACTGGGTCTGTTACTCTGCCTCATGGATCTTCGTACCAAAGGATTTTGTTGCTCCTGTGTCGCAAGCTATGATGAAGAACTCACAAGCTGCTCTGTCGCGCTCTGTTCTCCCCCTGAATTCTGAACTGAGCTTTGTGATGGCCTTCCTAATGGACTATGGTTTATTAATGGGCTCTGTTCTGAAAAATCATCGAAATTTCCTGAGCCTTCTTCCCCACGATTACCATCGTCAGAGTCATCCTCGTCTCTGTAATTCTCCATAGCAAGTTCTTCTCCACCTCCTACATCACTACTACCAAATTCACCTAAAGGATAAGTGATCATGCCAGATTCATTGTTCAAGTCCGAGCTCAAATTTCTCCAGTTCCAACTTCTTTCTTCATCAAAAACTACGTCTCTGCTAATCACTATTTTCCGATTCACCGGATCGAATAACCTGTATGCTTTCGACCCAGGTTCTGTACCAAGGTGTACCAGAACACGAGACCTGTCATCGAGCTTCCTTAAGTATGGCCCTTCTATCTTCGCATATCCTAAGCATCCAAACACTCGTAGATGCTCAACACTTGGTTTTCTTCCTCTGAATCCTTCATACGGTGTCTGTGTTTCCTTTAAGGCTTTCGTTGGCACTCTGTTAATGAAATATGTTGTGTGCCTTACGGCTTCTCCCCAGAACGAATTTGGCACGTTCATGTGCTTTAATATACTTCTCGTCATAGCCATCAGAGTTTTGTTCTTTCGTTCAACAACTCCGTTTTGTTGCGGAGAGTAAGGAGCAGATAGGTGTCAATTGATTCCAGAACTTTTGCAGAAGGTTTGAAATTCTGAAGACATAAACTCACATCCCCTATCTGTTCTTAGTGTTTTGATACGAGCACCCGTTTCTTGTTCAACCAAAGCCTTAAATCGTTTAAACTTACTAAGCGCTTCATCAATTAACACAAATACATATCGGTTTTGTGCTGCGGTTGGAGGAGTGATAGGGCCACACAAGTCTCCGTGTACCAACTCTAGGACTTGAGTAGCACGAAAGTTAGCTGCCTTTGGAAATGAATGCCGTGTCTGCTTCCCTAGAAGGAACGACGAACAAGTCTCTTTCTCAATAGTCATTGAAGGTATTCCAATCACGATCTCTTTATTGACCATTTCTTTCATTGTTTCCAAGCTTATGTGACCTAGTCTAGCTTGCCACCGAGCTGATTCACCAAGCTTTACCAGCTGTAGACATTCAGTGGAATCGACCTCCATTGCCATCTTATACAACCTGTTTCTTGATCTGTTGGCTTTTATCAATAAATTCCCTTCTTTATCATGTAGTGTTAAATAATTTTCTTTCATTCTGACATCATATCCACACTCTGTGGCTTGACCAAGACTTATTATATTACTCCTTAAGTCGGGTAAGAAGTAGACATCTACAAGTATTTTTCTTCCCATCCTTAGTCACGAACTGGATTGAGCCTTTTCCTTTAATCTCAATGCACGAATCATCACCAAATCTAACTCTTCTTGTGACTCTCTCATCTAGTTTCGAGAAATAGATTCGTTTTCCTGTCATGTGATTACTTGCTCCATTGTCCAAGTACCACACATTATCTTTATCCGAATGTGTTTCAAATTTAGAAGGCTTTACATTCTCTTCATTAAGATACACCATCTCGTGCATCATTAGCTCATTAACCACAATTGTATCTTCAGGTTTATTCTCTTGAGCTTCTTGTAACTTAAGAAGTCTCTCAGGGTATACCGACGCGTAGTGCCTAACTTTATCACAACGATAGCAAACAACATTGGACTTATCTCTTGTTTGCTCGGTCTGTTGGTTGCTGTTGTTGTAGTTACCGCGTCCGCGGCCTCTTCCTCTACCATAAAACCTTTCTCCTTGCCCCCTGCCTCTACCAGAATTGTATCTGCTTTGATGAAAAGATGGCTCAGAATTAGTGTACATGAGCTTTCCTTGACCATCTTAAGGTTCATCATCTTGAATCCGTTCTTCATAAACCTTAAGGCTTCCTACGATATCTTCAAAGGTAGTTGTCTTAAGATCAAGTACTTGCTCAAGTGCAGCAATTATGTGTATGTAACGTTTTCGTGGTAGACTATTAAGAAACTTCTTAACGAGTCGTGATTCATCGAGCAGCAGTTTTCGTTGATAGCTCAGACAATCTTCCCACAAAATCATCAATTGAATCAGTTTCCTTCATCTTTAGTCTTTGGAAATCTGCCATAAGATTTTTGGATTCTTACCTCTCTAACTTGTTCAGCTCCTACATGTCTTGAACTTATGGCTTTCAAAATTTCTTTTACTGAGTCAAGGTTTCCAACTTGTAACACGAAAGATTCTGGTATCGATTGGAAGAGAAGAACTCTGGCCAGATCATTCTTATCTTCATCGATTGATCCAGGTTCTATGGATTCCCAGGCTTTATGAACACGAAGTGTTGCCTTGATACGAAGTGCCCAAACTGTGTAATTAGTTGCAGTTAGCATCGGGCATTGTATTGAGGCAAGGTTCTCCTTCGCTTTGTCCACGGCGACAACAACTGAAGTGTTATCTCCCATTGCTTTGTCTCCTTACAAAGCCTTCTTTCAGAATCGATCTCTGTTTAAAAGCTTTAAATAGATTTTCGTGAGTTCTCTGTTTTGATTTCGAAAAACAGAGACAAGAGGATCGTGTGTTCTTTCAACGTCAATGAAGAACACGATGATGGATCGAGATTGTTTGGTTTTCAACGTGCTCTGATACCAATTATTGAAAACCAAACACTCGATTTCTCAAACTCAAAACCAAACTTTATTGCCTTAAGAAAATTGCTCAAAACTTAAAGCTCTCGTTGATACCACAACTTGTTTCTAACGTATTATATTATTCCTAATCCTATTTTCTAATTGAGATAACTCTTCAATATTTTCTAGATAACTCCTAGATATTATTAAAGCCAAAACAATCTAGGATTAAAAAAATAGAAAACTTATTTCTCAAGTTTTCAGGCTTAGACTAACAGAATATATAACTCCTACGGAAGTTTTACAGCTCATCGCGGCCGATTCATCAATCCTTTTCTTCTTCGTTTCCTCAATCTTAGAAGATTCTTCTTCTCCATGAGAAATTGATTTCTTCTCACTCTTCTTCTCAATGAAGTTTATGAAATCTTCCTTTGTCTTGTCTCCTTCATACACAACAATATTTTCATTAGCAAATCTTAAGTAAATGGTCGGGAAGCCTTTCACATCGAAGGTATCATTTGGAATATCATTCGCGGTTGCGTCCTGCACACCTAGGTAGCACTGGGACAGAAACGGGACGACTAAAAGAAACCATCTACTATATTTAATTTAATGAACTTTAGTGTAAAACTAATAAATAAAAAACGAAAGATAGTTCAATTCCACGAAAAAATATAAAAATATTGATAAGTTTCCTACGTGTCCCCATGAAATATCGGATTCGGGGACATTTTGGATATAGGGAAGACTACCTAATTGAAATACATGTGCTACCTAGCTGCACATAGCCAGATACGATTAAGTCAATCCATCAAGTCATGATTACATTGCAGAAAACACTAATAAAAAGAGAGGCTTATAAGTTTTGCTACGATCACACTCGGGTCGTTCATGAACGACAATGCCACTTAGTTCAGAACTGGGGGCAACTTTTTTTTGGCAATATTGACACCACGATGCATAGAATTCAATCAAGATTGGTAGATAAAGATGTTTTTCATTAGTTTTTGAAAAATTTCAAAAGTTTAATAATCTTTTCGATTTTTTCACAAAACTCTAATAAACCAATCAATGAAAACTACATCAACAAGACTCTCGGCTACAACAACTTTCATTAGTTCATTAATTTCAGCTGTAAAAGGTTAAGATTTCTTGTAGATCAATGCGGTCTGACAGGGTTCAACTGGGTTCAATGATATTTTTAAGAATAATATCAAAAATGGTTTATATCTAAGAATGATTGAGTTATAATATTTGGTGAATAACAAAACTTCTAAATATCAAACAAACCATCCCATACTCGTAATGTTTATAAAGATCTGAAATGTAACGACGATTTAAAAAGCATCATTAGTTTAAAACTAAAAATTAAAAGTTTAACATATTACGATTAAATCGTTAATAGGAGAAAACATTTACTTCATTGTCCATCTTTTCATCACCTTTACAAAATAGAAAAATATGTATTAGTTGATTATTTTATGGTCTTAAAATTAACCTAAAAGTTGCTGGATATTATTTGAAAACCCTAAATTTTAAAATATTCAATATTGTTTTTATGTTAGATTAAAAAAAGAGAGAAGAGCCAATGAAATAATAGGTAATAGTGTTATTATGAACATATATGAGTAAAACCTAAACATCATAGAGAAAACCAAACACTGTGACCCCTTCTTTTCGAGTTGCCGTCGCCGCTCTTGGTGGCGGCAACCCTAGCTTTTGATGGCGAAATATCCCCAAAAAAGCACTGTCACCGTACACCTCCTCCAATTCCACCTGGAAAAGCCTCTCCGCCTCCATTGATTCCACGCCTCAAAGATTCAGCTCTTGGTTAGCTAGATCTGGCCGCCGGCGATTCTAAGGTTAAGTCCACAGCTCAAGTTGATCCCTATCATGCCCGGGACCACAAGAAGCCACCCAAAAAGTTCTCAAAGATCCTTCCTAAAAGGAATTGACCTCAGGGATCTCTATAGTGTAATCTACATCTCCTCTTTTTGGCTTTGAAAATCACGCTCCTGCTCCTCTAAGTTGACTAGGAAAGATCTCCTTGTGGGTTCTACCAGAAAATTGGAGAAGAAAAGAACCCCATTCCTGCTAGATTCATGAGAACATTGTATCACCATTCCAAATGAGGTGATTTAAAGCACCCGGGATAGATGGGAGAGCTTCATTGTGGGTCAATTCCATAGTAACCTACCCCCCAAAGGGAACTCTCTATGTTATCCTCAACGAAATTTGGAGTCGAAGATTCAGAGATATCTCTATTTCGAAGATAGGTCCAAAACTGTTCTCATCAAAATTCCCTCGATGGACACAAGAAAAGGGTTCTCTCTCATGGTGCTTGACTTATAGAGGGGCAAACTATGTTTGTCGCTCCGTGGCAACTTGGCATATCTTCTGCTCTTCCAGAAATAACAAAAATCCTTATTTGGCTAGAACTTCACAGAGTCCCTATGCAATTCTTCTCAGAACCAGTTTTAGAGCTCGCAACTAGTATGGTAGATCACCTAGTGACACTACACCCGTCCACAAAAAACCTTATTGACTTAGAGGTAGCAAGAGTCATGAAGACAATCAAACCCTCATTCTGTTGCCTGAGATGGTGAATGTACGATTTGAATCATGTGAAATTCATAGGGTGGAAGTATCGTGCTCATGGCTCCCTTCAATATGCGACTATTGCAAGGAAACAAGACACACTCTAAAGAGATGTCTGACAGCTCCTCCAACTTGTGAGCTATGTAGAGCTACTACTCACTCTTCGTCTAACTGTCCTAGAGAAAAAAGAAAACAATCTCTCCCCTCTGCTCCCAAGAACATGTGAGAATCATCTCCTCAAAGGAAGAATCTTAAAAGAGGACAGAAAGAGTTGGTTAAGAAGACCTCATATGTGGAATCATCTAAGAAAAATATGAATATGCAAATTAAAGATCAAGAAAACATGATGGTAGAAATTGGAAGTGGGTCTAAATCTTGTGCCAACCTTACTGCTTCCGCTATGAAGAGCAAAGGAAAGCAGGTAAAGGAAGCTTCTAGTTCGGATTATTCTTCCTCATCTTCGGATGATTCCTCTTCGGATGCAGAGGCCTCAGGGGATTCCTCCTCTTCGAAATATCAGTCTGGAGAGGATGATAACCATCCCCCATAGGATTCACAATTCATCAAAGTAGTGTTTAAGAAGCAGAGGCATCACCAGAGGGCATCCTTAAGGAAGGCCCAACACACCAAATCATCTCATTAATGAAGCAAGTCTTCACTTTTTATCGAAATGTAAGAGGGTTCAATTATCGGATAAAATGGGGGAGTTTTAAGAAATGGCTACGGCAATATAAACTGCTTTTTGGAAGCATAATGGAGACAAGGGTAAAGCAGACCAAATCCCACAAATATATGCAGCACATATGACCTAAATGGTCATTTGAAGCAAACTATGAATTCTCTGAGCTTGGTAAGATATGGGTGATGTGGGATCCTTCAGTGCGACTATCTATCTTCTCAACGTCAAAACAAATTTTCTCCTGCTTGGTGCAACTACCGCATGACCCAACTGAAGTTTTAGTCTTTTTCGTGTATGGAGCAAACTGTAAGTACACTAGGCAGACTCTATGGGAGGAGATTAATACTCTATCAAGACATCATATCCCTCACTTGAAACCATGAGTAATTCTGGTTGATTTCAACCAAACGGTTAATCTATCAGAACACTCATCAGGTAGTACAAGGATTAGCAAAGGAATGACTGAGTTTAGAGATTGTCTCTCGTACTCTGGCCTATGTGACTTATCAACATGAGGGGATTTCATACATGGTAGAATAACCACAAGGAGAATCCAATAGCTAATAAACTGAATCTTATCTTAATAAATGATGAATAGCTATCTTGATACCCACTTTCTTACGCTTACTTTGACATCACTAACTTTTATGATCACTCCCCTCGGATTATCTACACAAAGATGATGAATAAGGAGAAAAGCCATTTATGTTCTCCAACTTCCTCCTATAACACTTAGAGTTTGCTCCAACTTAAAGAGTTTTGGGAAAACAATCATGTCTCTGCCACAACCCAATTCACACTATCAAAAAAGCTGAAGATCCTCAAGAAAATCTTAAAGGACCTTAATAGCGAGCATTTCTCAGACTTGGAAAATCGGGTAAAAGAAGCACATGATTATCTATTACTCTCTCAGGCTAATGTTTTCACCTCTCCTACAACTACCTCAACGGAGAATGTCAAGAAAGCTCATAAGAAATAGATGTTCCTGGCTTTGGCAGAAGAAAATTTCTTGCAACAAAAATCTAGAGTAAAATAGATTTAGAGTGGGGACTCAAATACAGCTTTCTTTCACAAGTTGGTTTATGTAAAAAGATGTTCAAATTAGATTTATTACCTAATTAATGATGATGGTCGAAGATTGGATGACTCACAGGAAATCAAGTAGCATATTGTTGAGTACTACAAGAATCTTCTAGGGGAACCACATACTGCATACACCTCCCAGGCCTTCTCAAGAATTGAAGAATCAACC
The DNA here is from genome assembly GCA_900406275.1 of Anastatica hierochuntica. Taxonomy (NCBI): domain Eukaryota; kingdom Viridiplantae; phylum Streptophyta; class Magnoliopsida; order Brassicales; family Brassicaceae; genus Anastatica; species Anastatica hierochuntica. Next base: position 19,868 of record OVAN01004372.1, read on the forward strand.
CCATTTATATGTGATTAGTCTGCTATTGCTTTGCTGGAGGCTGAGATTTCAGATGAGGAGATAAAAAAGGGGTTTCTAGCATTGATCTTGAACAAAAAACCCCTTCAAATGGCTTCTCTGGTGAATTCTTCAATCACTCTTGGGAAATTGTTTGTTCTAATGTTGTTAAAGCTATCAAAGAATTCTTTTTCTCGGGTGAAATCCTCAACCAATGGAACAACATTGTTGTCTCTTTAATTCCTAAGGTACATGGGGATGAGAAACTAACGAACTTTGGGCCTATTTCATGATGAAATGTTATCTACAAGGTTACCTCTAAAATACTTTTCAGAAGCCTTGAGACTCTCCTGCCTTCCATTATCTCTAATACTCAGACCGCGTTCGTGAGGGATAGACTAATGGTAGAAAACGTTCTCCTCGCGTCTGATATGGTGGAGGAATTTAACAGGGCAAAGACTACTTCGAGAGATCTCCTCATGATTGATATCAGGAAAACCTTTGACTCCTCATTTGACTCTGTGGAATGGCCTTTCATTATAAAAATTCTGGAAGTCGCAGGTTTTCCGGACATATTCATTACATGGACCTATCAATGCATCACCACCACCTCTTTCTCAATTAAAGTGAATGGTGAGCTATGTGGTTTCTTCATAGGCACTAAGGGTTTACGACAAGGCGATCCCCTATCCTCTCCACTGTTTGCTATCGCTATGGAGATCTTTGGGAGTCTACTCTAGGAGAATTTTAGGCAAGGACGCATTGGGCTCCACCCTCAAGGTCAAAGTTCAATAGTCAAAAACCTAGCTTTCGTAGATGACCTAATGGTATTCTTTGATGGCAGCCTTCACTCTCTTCAGAATATAACTACAACTCTTGATGAGTTCAAGACTCTATCGGGCCTTTCTATGAACATACATAAATCTACTGTGTTTGTTGCAGGGTTCATGACAAAGAAAGACAATCTCTATCCCAGCAAGGATTCAAGATGGGAATTATGCTACTCAAATATATGGGGTTTCCCCTTCTCTTACGAAATCTAAGAAAGAACTCTCCTCTGCTAAACAAAATTCATGCTAAGCTTGGCAGCTGGTCAACCAGACATCTCTCATTCTCGGGAAGACTCCAACTGTTGTCTTCAGTAATCTATGGTCTAATAAACTTCTAGTTCCCTGCTTTTGCCCTCCCAAAATGATGTCTTACGCATACTGAGGGAATTTGTAACAGATTCCTATGTTCAAGTAATGTTTCATCAAAAGCTGTTCCAAAAGTGGCATGGAAAACAACTTGCTTGCGTAAGTCTGGCGTAGGTCTCGGTTTAAGAGATTTAATGATCTGGAACAAAGTGTTGAACCTTCATCTGATTGGGAAGTAATTTAGAAACAGTGGCTCTCTATGGGTTGCGTCGACAAAATCAAATATGTTAAAGGGAAAAAGTTATTGGGGTGCGTATGAGAGAGCAACAGCTCCGGGATTTGGAAATCGCTTCTAAAGCTTAAGCCTCTTGCTCGTGGTCTTTTGGGACATGAGACAAAAAATCAATCAGTTTCTGGTTTAATGACTGGTCTGATCTTGGTCCTCTGTTAGTAATTACAGGTGATGATGGGCCAAGGAAGATGGGCATTCCCTTACATGCAACTATGGCTCCAGAAATCAAATGCGCGACTGGAGATTACCATCACCAAGGGTAAGAGATAACAATATTCCCACCATCAGAGACACTCTTTTGAACACTCCCTTGCTAGATGAAAACATAGGCTCTATTGGGGACTAAAAGGCAGTCGTTCAAATGCTTTTAACTCTAAGAAAACGTGGGAACTTCTTCGGCCCAAAGAGGATTACAAACATTAAAGTAAAGCTGTTTTTTTAAGAGGGCTACTCCGAGGCATGCGTTCACTTTTTGGACTGGAAATTATGACAGATTACCTACAAAAACTCACTTAAGCATGCGGGATATTCAACTCTCAACAATGTGTACTCTTCGCAGCATGGAAGAAAAGAGTAGAAATCATATATTATTGCATTGCCCTTTCTCAGAGGATGTTTGGTTCAAGGTTATATCCAAGCTAGGACAACCAATGGTAACTTTTCATTCTTGGAATGGTTTAATATGTTGAATGATTGGAAATTCTGCAGGGACATCCACCACTCTCAAAAGAATTGTTGCCCAATAAACGATGTAAACTATAAACCTCTTGTTTCAATTTTGGAAATATAATTCACATTTTATCAAAAAAACATTAATAGGTAATCGTACAATTGAAATCTCAAAATATTATATTTATTAATAGAACTCGGATTAACTCTAACTTGACGGTTGGCCAGTTTTCAGTATTTTACTAGGTTGATACGCTTTTTTAGTCAGTTTAACTCTCTTGGTTTTTACCATCAATTCAACTTAGCTTTGGTTCTGGTTCGCGGTTCGACCCGATCTCACCCCTGGTATGTTCTTGTTTCAAAAACACAGCCTTCATAAAAATTTTTATCCTGGTGATATTTACATTATTCAAGATATCCACATTAGTAGATTGGTTTGTGCGGACCAGTATGTTTGAGCTTTATTAGAAATGAAAAATATATGGTTAAATGATATTATGTAGCTCATAAGTTAGTTTACGAGGCATACTAGGTACAACCAATTGGGCCATGTGTAACACAACTTGTTTCTTATGCATGAAAAACTAATGTCCCAACTGAACTCAAACATTTCCTTTAGCAGATATCATCGGGTTATCTATCAGTGTCCTCAAGATTTAAAAACAGTGGTATAAAATATAAGGATGTATGCCGAAGGTGTAGCATGGAGAATGAATCCACAAATGCCTTGTTTGAATGTCCCCCAACTTTGCAGACCGGTGCTAAGTTGAATGTATCCTCGGACCAAGGTTTTCTTAAGCTCTTCCGCTTGGTCGGATATGGATTACCTTTATTGGCGTATCCCAGAAATAGATACCGAGGATGTGAAAATGAGGGTGTTCCCATGGATCTTGTGGTATATTTTGAAGGGCGAAATGATAAATTATATAATGGTAAATAAAGATCCCCACCTAATATCTTAAAGGCTGTAAGATGTGAGAATTACGTGTGGTGGGATGCGAATGTGCATGATGTTGGATCATTACTAGAGATTTCGGCCCCTAATCCCTAGTGTCCCAGGGCCAATCTTTAATATATGCCATATAGATGGTTCATGGAAGAACGAGAAGATGCTCTTAGGTGTAGGGTGATATTTAAACAGGGTGGCAACAGATTTTGTGCTGATGGGAGTTGAATGTCAACGAAGCAGTCTATTTCCTCTGCATACAAAACTAGAGGCGGTTATTTGGGAGATGGAGTGCCTACTTTGGAATAAGGAAAGATCAATGGCTGTACAGAAAAATTCGCAAGAATTGTTGAAGATGACATATCTAGATGAATGACCAGGGTTCCCAACACAACTTACAGAACTCCAGAGGCTTGAATATATTTTTTTCTATTTTGTTTTCTTATATGTATCGTTCTCTAAATTTTAAGGCTGATTACCTCGCGCGTAGTAGAAAGTTGAGGTCGCTTTCTTTTCGTTTAAATAATGTTAGTCCGTCTTGGATAATTAAGCTTTTTTAAAAAGTTAAGTCCACCATAAAAAACAATTCAATGATAAATCTGATACACAATATTTCCCTAAAACAAGATGGAGTAACTTAAAAACACTAAAAAATCCACCACAAAAATATCACGAGATTCTCGAGAAACAAAACTAGAACAAGCGAATACCATAGAACTATATTACAGGCAATATATTACCGGCAATAAAAATCATTAACTAATTAAGAAAACACAGCATGCTTTATTCATTACAAAAAAAAATCGAATTACTTTTGCTAAAATCTCCAAATCTATTTGTGAAATTCAATAACAGAAAAGGAAAAGGCGGAACAAATGATCTCACAGGACAGAAATTCCGAATCAAAGGCTAAACTCTCGAACTGGGAAATGGATCTTTCTTTACCACTTGAGCAGTGTGTTAACATCGACAAGTCCATATCAAACACAATTGAGGAAGAGTAACCGTCAGTACTCTTTGATTCTATTGGCACAACCATGTCTACAACTATGACTTTTCCTTTCTCTGGTAAACTCTTCCAACAATTTTTTAAAATCTTTATACAATGTTCGTCTGTCCAATCATGTAGTATCCACTGCAAATAATTCAACCATTTTCTATCAAAAATAACATACTTAATTAGCCTTAAATGATAAACTTGTATATTCAAACTTACTTTCATCAAGATTGCATCTCCTTTTGGAACTTCTATAAACATGTCTCCGGACACATGTTCTACTCCTATATATAATCATTTCAGTCTATTAAAGATAACAAACTATAAAAACAAAAATTTAGGAGGTAGTTATTGAACTTAGCACTGCAATGCAACGTATCGAATTAATCACTTAGTGTTGTTGTACCTGGATAAAAAGGAGCATTGGATAAAACCTGAGGTAAGTCGAAGTTAACACCATTGATATGAGGATACTTAGAAGTGATTAGACCTAGTATTGTGCCAATTCCTCCTCCTACATCCACCAAAGTGTTAACATCTTCAAATCCTCTATAAACTTCTAGAACCTTCTTCATGATCATAGAGGAACGTTCTGACATGGTGCGATTAAACATCTCAGCAAATTGTTCATTCGAACCAATGTATTCAAAAAGTCTCATGCCATGGGCTGAGCTGAATGCATCTCTTCTTTCTAGTATCACATCTTTTAGATTTGCCCTGTTTAAAAGAAAAACTTTGTTATTAAGTATTTAATATAGTCTGTTAATTTGTTTAATTAGTTAACGGTTTACCTCATTTGACTTATTTTTACAATAACAAAATACGTACCAAGACTTAAAAACCACTTCACTTTGATTCAACATGAACAGGGACAAGAGAGAACCCGAGCCATCATCCCTATCTTTCAAAAAATACTTGCAAACTGGTTCGGCTGCATACAGGTTTTCGATGTTTCCGGTTCCACCGTTTTGTGTGATTTCAACCATACGGCACTTTCAAATCGAGTGGCTGACGAGTAAGCGTAGCATACGGTCTAGCAACACCGGCGCCTCTGGATTAGTTGGTTTGGTCGGGAGTCTAACCGCTATTTCAGAGGGTGATAGCCACACACCATTTGCAGCGGCAGCCACCGTGTCGATGACACCAAGCTCAAAGGCAGCTTTGAGAACCATAGGGAAAGCCATTGTGTTCGCGATGCTCTCGGCTTGCAGGCTCACCATGCTGTTGTCCACTTCTGGTTCGTTTTTGATTAAAACCGGTTTAGGGTAAGTGGTTAAGTGATCCAAAAGATGGTTTGACTTTATTGTTGTTGGTTAAACGATCGTGAAAGATATAGATAGGAGAGTTAAAGAGTTTTGATTCTGAGTCACTGAGTGTGGCTTCAAGATTCGTACTTGTGTCATTTTATAGTAGAAATAATGAGAAAATAATGGAACCACTAAAGAATGATTGCTCTCATTTAGTTTTTTTTTTTTAAACAACTTTATCATTTCATTAAACTGTAAACGGGTAGTACAAATACTTAACCAGCCAAGTTGGCGGAACAGAGTATGACATAAAAGAAATGTTTACATTAAGAGCATTTTTAGCCAAAGTATCCGCGGCTTGATTTTTCTCACGATTTGTATGTTGGAGACAGCATTGGGGAAGTAATCTGGTCCAGGCTCTGATATCCCAAATGAGATTACCCATAGCCGTATGATAGGCACCTTCATTGACCATTTTAACAAGCTCCATGTTATCACTCTCAAAATAAATTTTCTGCCATCCTTTTAACCAAGCTATTTGAAGAGCATATATGAACCCCATTGCTTCGGCTTTGAGACATGAATCTATTTGCATCACCATTGCATTCCCAGAAGTCAAGTATTGACCGGTATCATCACGAAAAATCCATCCAATGCCAGTCTCATTTCTTGCAGGGTCAAAAGACCCATCAAAGTTACATTTCATCCATCCCCTCGGTGGGGGGTTCCATTCCATACTCTTCGCCTGAAGTCGTTTTTCGGCCTTGAGAATATCCGGATTAACACTCACCCATTCATCCACCAATGCCCTTGCACGATTCAGATCAACCGACGGTTGCAGTAATTTTTTGTTAAACATAAGTTCATTTC
>OVAN01004373.1:129-26021 GCA_900406275.1 Anastatica hierochuntica
AAAGGACTTGGATCTTCGCATTTCTCCGGTGTAATATTCTAAAGAACTGCGCTACACTCCGCAATAAGAACTGATACACCTTGTTTTAAGGTCATGCGATCTGAGAGAATCTCCTTCATGTACCCCTTAAGAGATGGTACCATCTTCACTGCCTCAACGAAAGGCAATCGCATATATAATTCACCAACTAGATTCTTTAGCTTCTCATACTCGCGTTCCTTGATCTTTTGATGGGGTCTGGAAGAATACGGAGGCTTGGGTATTTAAGGCGGGGGTGGTACATACTCATCCTCAACCTCATGTGCCTTCGTTTCATTGAGAAAATTTGATACCCCCTCGTCAGGACAGGGATCGATCGATCAAGGGACAGGGATGGATTGATCCTTGTCTTTTTTCCTGATCGATCGATCACTTCAGATGATCGATCAATCACCAAATCTCGCAACTTTCTATGGGCTTCTAAGACATGGATCGACCGATTCAAGGGCAGGGATCGATCGATCTTTGTCCCAGACGATTTTTCAATCGTTTTTCGCTTCGAACTGTGATAGCATTGCAGTACTCCTTCAGATTCTTCTCCGGTTTGGCTGGAATGACACCTGGGGGAGCGCTGTTGCTCACATAAGTCTGAGCAATCTGTGTTTCCAACATCTTCATTCGAACACTCATAGCCTCAAACTTTCCATTGAGGTCACTGTACATGCTATCGACTTTCTGATTGATCTCTGCAGCAGACTTAGTTTGATTCTCCAACACTTGGTGGAGCATTTGTTTCAGATTACTGTCTTGAAAAGACGCATAAGCTTGTACTTGGTTATGATTCTGATGCCCCGACTGATAGGTTTTCTTGAATCCTCCTGAACCAAACTGCTTTTATTGATGGCCATTGTTCTGATTCTTATTTTGAAAACCAGAGTTGAAGACACTCTGATTCTGATTGTATGGCTTATTCTGAAACTGATTTTGTTGGTTGAAACCTCTGTTACCGAAGTTTCCTTGACCACCAATGTAATTCACATCTGCTTGTCCACCATTCAGCTCCTCAGACATGAACTCCTGGTACATTTGTCCCATTTTCTGCTCTTGAAGCACATGTGCTTCCTTATGCTCAAAATAAAGTTGACTCCCTGTTGATCTCTCCTCATAAGCTCATCGAGCTTTGTCTATAGATCATCAATTCTCTTCGCATCCGATGACATAACCCCTCTAGCCCGATCATAGTATGATCTGTGATTGGCCTGACTATTTGTCATGTTATTCACCAATTGATAAGCTTCCTCCACAGTCTTGGTACTGAAATCACCATTGCTAGCGGTGTCTATAGCATTCTGATACTTCTCCTCAACACCATTATAGAAAATGTTAAGGAGATTCCAATCTGAGAACCCATGATGAGGACAATCATTTAGGTATTCTCTGAATTTTTCCCAAGCTGCATGAAAGCTCTCTACACCCAATTGGTGAAAACCTGCAATCTTATTCCGCAGAGACATAGACCTTGATTTTGTGAAGAAATGACCAAGGAAAGCAGCCTTGATCTCGTCCCATGTCCTAAGAGAATTAGGCTCTAAGCCATTGCACCATCTTGTAGGCTTGTCATTCAGAGAGAAAGTGAATAACTTGCATTTCAGAGCTTCAGCAGGCACTCCGTTGTGCTGGATAGTATTGTACATGGCTTCAAACGTATCCAGATGGTGCATTGGTTTCTGTGATGGCAACCCATGAAACTGATTCTGCTGCACCAAGTTAATGAGACCAGTCTTGATCTCAAAGTCCCTTCTCCCAATGGGAGGCGGACGAATCCCAACACGATTCGCATAGAAGGCCTCCGGAGTGTCATATTGCGCCAGAGTCATCCTCTGACGAGGTTGATTTGCGCCTTGTTTCCCCTCAGCTGCAACATTCTGCTGGTCAGCTTGCTGAGCACCAGCATTAGCACAACCTCCAACAGGTGGGTTAGCTCCTGGAAGAACTCCAGGAAAGAGAAGATTTTGATGAACTTGAATGGGTTCTCCCAAGTTGTCACCCATAATTTGAGAAAACTCAAATTCTTCAATAGCCTCCCGCAACTTCTCTTTCTTCAACTGTCTCTCTAGACGCGAAGGTTCAGATTCGAATTCAGCAAGATTTTTGGTCCCTTGGCTTCTAGTATGGGGCATGTTCATGCACCTGAAAGCACAAAAACAAAGAATAAAAAGAAGAGATTAAACAAAATAAAGAAAAATGCCTTGGGCACACAATGTTCTAAGTTCTAAGACTCCCTATTGGTCCCCGGCAACGGCGCCAGAAAACTTGATAGCTCAGGTTTTCGCCCGAGATAATACTGCAAGCGTACAGATGTATGTTGTAGTGGTTCGGGATCGAATCCACATAGACCAAAGGTAGCACGAAGAAATATCATATCACACAGCGGGCTAAGGCTAAAAAGATATTTTGTAAGATGATGCAAATATCGAAAATTAGAAAGCAGGCAGCAACGAAAAGGTTGTAAATCAATCAAAGAATTGTTGGGCATCGGGTATTCTCAGGGAAACGATTCATTATTAATTCAAATTATAGACTAGGGAACAAGTTATGCACAGTCATGAACTCAAATTCTAATTTAGAACTGATTTACTTCTGCAGTATCAGCGCTCTATGTATTAGAAATCTCGAGACTAACTTCCGTTGACCCTCGATTTCTAATCATGCATTACTAACAGGTTTGATATGTTCACAATTCACTTAAACATCAACTTCTATTCGCTTAAGAAGAATTGCTCATCTAAGATTCTTTCAAGCATTTAAACAAACACTTTCTAGGCGTAAAATTACCTAAATACAGAAACTAAGTGATCAATTCAGTTTCATGCATTACGGTCAATCATAGATGAAGATCCATTAGATTAAATCTCTAATCATACGATTCTATATCAACAATTCATGAATCCCTATGTGAGAATCCCGAAACCCAACGAACAGACTACTCACTCATGGATATTGCAAAAACACAGATCAAATTCATGAGAGACATAATTATATTAAGCATAAACAAGAGTAAAAAGGGTTCTGAAAACTTCTCGAATCGAAGTACTGAAATGCTTCTTCTCCCTAGGTTATAAAATCTCCCTATGCTCTCTAAAACTCTCTAAAAGTGCATAATGAAAAGGAAAACACGAGCTTAGGTCTTTTAGTTGTAATCCGGTTCGAAATAAGTTCGGTCTGGTTCTTCGTAAAATCGGTCCGCAATTCGGGACAGAGATATGTCGATCCGGGGACAAGGATTTGTCGATCCTTGTCCAAATTTCTGGGTATTTTCCAGCTTTTCACGAACACTTCCTTCGACGCTCGAAATCCATCCAAAATGCATTCTTTTCATACATTCAATCTCGATTCTTGTAAAAACAACAAAGAACAAAAATCCGCGCCAAAACAATCCGAATACATACTAAAAACCATAGATCTCGTGTAAAAACCGTAGTAAAACTACTAAAATACTGACACATCAGCATGCCTCATAAATTTCGAGTCTACGGTCGTGTGAGAGGCATGACATTGAGCAGAGATAGATTCCAATTAATCTTGAAGTATAAGGAAGACATGGATGAAGTCTTAAAAAAGGGCTTGGACATTTAATGATTGGTCTATAGTGATGGATTGTTGGTACGAGCATCCTCTGGAAGACTATTTGCAATTCGTTCCAGTATGGGAACAAATTAGAAACATCCCTGTGAATTGCCATACTAAGGAGTCGGTTTCAGCCTTTGAGAACTCATTGGCCAAGTAATTGAAACAACCTTTGATACGTATCAATTCCAAAGGAAGGATTATGTTTGTTTCTGTGTGTTGTTTGATGTTTCCAAACCAGTACGTCGAGCCAAAGTACTGAACTTCCCTAGAGGAGAAACAGCGAAGCTCTTTTTTGTTTTCGAGAGAGTATAAAAGCGGTGTTATACTTGTTATCAACTCGCACATGCTAAGGAGACTTTTCCTTTGAATCTCCGAGTCCGACCTAGCACTACGGTTTTGGAGAATCATTCTCACGAGAAGGAAAAACCAAACTCTGTTCTATATCCAAATAATTTGTTGTTGGGAGTACTGTCGGAGGCTCATGTAGGAGTGGACATCAATACGGGTCGACGTCGCATTGACCCTGAAGTTTTGAATGAGATGCGCTAATATCTTATAGTTGACGATGAAGCAGAATGCAAAGCGCGTGTCCTTCACATTCAAACTACATCTACAGAAGCTGAGAAGGACCCAATTTCTCAAAAGACATTGGTACGTTTAGAACTGTTACCGATTTATCATGTGGACGTTGATAAAGGAAAAAGAATAGTTTTAATTTCAAACAGGTTTCAAGAAACATACCTCCTAAAGGAATTGAAGGTAAGATCTTAGCCTCATCCATTTAAACTCAACTTTCAGTCTCTGCAGACTCCATCGCTCGCTGAGTAGCACAACAAGATGATGATTTCTTATCGCAAAACAGAGGAGGTCTGACAGTTCATGTGACTGGCCAATCCGAGGCTAGTACTTTCAAGACATCCTCAAGGGTTAGGAAATTTCGAAAACGTCCTTCAATAATTCAGCGACAGTCTGCATCAAAAAGTTAAGTCAGAGCTCTATTCCGAGTGTGACGTCTGCTCCAGTACATAAGGTCGCATAATCTCAAAATGAATACTTCTACTTCAGCTAATTCTCTAAAGAAAGAAGGCAGTGTTAATGATTATACTAAAAGGAAATCAGTAACATAAAGGTTATCACCTTCGAAAATTGCAAGATGTATCCCATCTGAACTTGTTAAGGTTTTTCCAAGTGAGGAACGACCGAATTTGAAATGAAGATCGTGAGCTGAAAATGTCAGGGACTGAGCCAGGGTCTGACGGCTCAACGTCTTATTGAGATACAAAGGATGTATTTCCCTGAAATTTTGTTTTTAATGGAAACAAAAAACAGAAAGAATGTGTTAGTGGATTTGCAAGTGTGGTTTGGTTACGATAGAGTCTTCACTGTTGAGCCGGTTGATTTTAGTGGTGGTCAAACTATCTTCTGGAAGTATAATGTTAGGCTGGACTTCAAGTTTGTAAATAAAAATTTGCTTGATGTTAATGTACAATTTGATCGTTTTTCTTTTTTCTTAACGTGTACATATGGTGCTCCGGAGAATGGATTTCGACATCTAGTATGGGAACGTCTAATGAGGATTGACACTAATCGTAAAGAGGAATGGTGCCTCATTGGAGACTTTAATTAAATTCTTCATAATGGTGAGAATATCCTAAAAGAAGTTATTCTACTTTTCGTGGTTTTGTGGAGATGCTTAATATTTGCGAGATGATGGAACTGTCGAGCACTGGGAATGGTTTTTCTTGGGCTGGAAGACGTCATACACACTGGATTCAGTGTAAGTTGGATCATGCCTTTGGTAATAAGAGTTGGTCAAGTTGTTTTCCTCATGCAACTCAATTTTTTCTTGACTCGACATGTTTCGATCATAGGCATGTTGTCTTGCGTGTGATAGCAGAGAATCATAATCGTCATTGTTATTTTCAGTTTGATCATAGGTGGATAGGAGAAAAGGGGTAAGGAAGATTATCTCTCGGGCTTGGAATGGTGATAGAGCGCACAGAGGAAGAGATTTTCTTTGTCAAATCTGAGACAGTCGCAAAAGTCTTAGTCGATGGAAGAAGCAAACCACTTCTAACTCTCTCAACCAAACTAAACAACTAAAACCGGACTTGGAAGTTAGAGATCTCCTCTATGTTCCCATGCTATAGTCATATGGCTTCTTTGAAAAGAGGTTTAGCCTTAGCTTGTAGAGATGAGGAAGCTTATTGGAGACAGAGAAGTAGAGAAAAGTGGTTGAAAATTGGTGACCGAAATTCAAAGTCCTTTTACGATTCGGTTAATGCATATAGAGCTCGTAAACGAGTGTAAATGTGCACATTGCGGAGGCTGCTAAGGGTAATGTGGATGTTTCCTACTTACAGACGATGTTTAGTATCCACCTGAACTGTTTCTCTGATTTCTTCATTGGTTTCCAAAAGCGAGTTTCACCTGCTATGAACAACACCCTTCTACATTTTTTCACTCGTGAGGAAGTAAAACAAGTAGTCTTTTTAATTAAAGCATCAAGTGCTCCTAGCTTTGATGGTACGAACAGAAGGTCTTTCAAGAAATATTGGGATATGGTCAAACAGTAACTGATGAATTCATGGAGTTCCTTGTGTCAAGGAGATTCCATTCTTATTGGAGTCATACTCTTATTTGCCTCATTACAAAGATGGAGATATCCATAGTCATAAAGGATTTGCGGCCTATTAGTCTGTGATCTCTACCCTATAAGATCGTTTCCAAGATGTTTGTAGCCAGAATCAAGCAACTCATGCCACCCATCATCTCTCCCACTCAATCTGCTTTTGTGGAGAAGCGTTTGATTACAGATAACATCATCATTGCTCATAAAATCGTTCACAACCTAAAAGTCAATGAGTGTCTCTCCACAAATTGTATGGTTATTAAGACGAATATGTCGAAAACCTACGATCGAATCGAGTGGCCTCATCTTATAGATGTGTTAATGGCATTGGGATTTGACTCTCGCTGGATTAGTTGGGTCATGTTCTGTGTGCGATCAATGAATTATCTAGTACTCATTAATGGGCAAAAGCATAGACGTGTCAATCCTGAGTGTAGCTTACGCCAAGGAGATTCGCTTTCTCCTTTACTCTTTGTGCTTTGTACCGAAGGCTTAGTTCATTTAATGCCAAAAGCAGAGAGAGAAGGAAGATTGAATGGGATTCAGTTTTCATCGACAGGTCCAATGATTCATCATCTTCAATTTGCATATGATAGCTTGTTCATTTGTCAAGCTACTGAGGAGAAATGATCGATTCTGAAATCTATTCTGAGCACATACGAGGAGGATATTGGTTAAACTATTAACTTCATGAAATTTTCTATCACCTTCGGATCACGTGTTGATGATGATACAAAGAATCACATCAAAGGTTCCTTGGATATTCAGAATGAAGGGTGTTGGAGCCTATTTAGGGTTCTTCGAGTTTTTCAATGGGTCAAAAGTTTGATTACTAAGCTACATACAAGATCGTTTAAAGAAAATATTATCGGGTTGTTATGTGCGCACATTGTCTCAAGGGGGAAAGAAATCCTATTGAAATCCGTTGTAATCGCAACATGGGTGAATCCAACAAGTAAGTTAATTGGGAGCAAAATACTACATAAGTAATATTTGACCACTTACCTCATCAAATAGTAGGTTCACTTTATAGCAGTAGACTACTTTCACCATTTTAACTACATCAAAAAAAATTATTTGTTTATAATTTAGTGGATGCACTTGCACCCACACCTATCACTATGTATCCATCTCTGTATGGCAATGCCGATTTATGCGATGTCGATCTTCAAGCTCCCAACATGCGTGCGCATGTCGGAAGTTCCAGACAAAAGCCAATCAACGACACTATCATAGTATCATCTAACGACCGAAAAAGACAAAAAAAAAGTGCCAACCAGTCACTAAGATAAGACCATTGTTTATTTAGGATTTGACTGAATAATACTTATAGCGTAAAAAAAATAGTGTTAATTCTTTTTCTGATGGGTTACGTTAAATTATAACCAATCAACATGAAAGAGAAAGTATAACATTTTAGCCAAGTTAAGCTGAATAAATGAAAAAAGTAAGAAAACTTTTATGCTATTTAAAACAGGAAGGATGTGTTAGGCCAAATATATTTGTTTTTTTCACTCTTTTTCATTTTTTCTTTTCCACCTATTTACTCTCTACTCCACCAATCACACTCTTTTTTGTCAACCATTTTATTAAAAGCCCAAAAGGCTCAGTTACAGATGGTTGGGTTTTACAAATTATTTTAGGCCCAAATCAGAAAAAGCATTATAGCAGATAAGATCAAACAGATGAACATGTGTTCGCTTTTTCTCTTCTACCTCTTTCTAATAATCTCGCTAAGCTCTATCCAGGACACGTGCCTAGTAATTGTGATCTGCCGCCAATGGAAGCAAACTTCTTGGTCGGTGATTGTCTTCGCCGGGAAAATACTGCTCATCGAATAGTCCTCAAAGATTTCAGCGCTTCCTACATCAATTGCAGTCTCCGATTCTACAACCCTCCATCTGATCCTCCTTGTCCGATTAAGCCGCCACAAACTAGATCTCCGGATGTCGCCGAAACGCCAAATTAATCCCTTGTCAAGTGGATCTCGATCCCAAATCCGACCAATTTAATTCGGATCTTGAAGTGTCTAAATGACTAATTGACCGAGGCATTGAAACATGAGAAACTTGGGAAACAAACGACAGGGAGAAACTAGGGATTAAAACAGTCGGGAAGGAAGAGAAGTCGGGGATAACCCGACGGAGCAGAACCAGACTTAGTTGGAGAGTTATTTGCCGATCTACATCAAGTTTAGACCCAAAAGTTTAGTCACAACAAATCCGGTGAGTCTTGACCGGAAACAGCATCACTCTCTCTCTCATTCCACTGAAGATCAGAGTCGGTGAACAGGAAAAGAAGAGAGCAAACAAAAAGGAACAGAAGACCGAATCTATGCCGGAAAGAAAACCGCACAAAACGGAAATAAAATCCGAAAATCGGAAACAAACACCGGATCTTAGCCGGAGACCATACTTACAATCCAAAAAAACAAAAAGCTGACTGATTATTGCCGGCCGGAATGGATTCCGATCTTAAACTGGTGACTTCAGAAGAGAGAGATTTTTTTCCTCCACCAATCACACTCTTAAATTTTAGCAAGAAAATATTTATTTATATTAACGCACTTTTTGCGGACTAAAAAAAACGCACTTTTTTATTTTTACTCCTATGTGAAAATGTGCTTGGGGACTTTGAGAAACGACGAAGAAGATACGTTTTTAGACGTCAACTTTCGACGCGTTCGGCGTCAAGGAAATGACGTGTTTAGTTATGGTACATATGGTTTTTCTCTTTATTCGGTTCAAAGCCACGTTCAACACGTGCACTTTGTAAATGTAACCTTTTTTATATAATTTTTGTAAATGTAACTTAGCTTTTCTTTTTACAATTTCCAAATTCAGGGCTCGAAACTTGTATTTAGTAATGACTAATTAAGACAATATTTATGGACTCATGATTATTTAATTATTTGGTACATTTTTTTTGGTATTTAGATAGGTGTGAATATTTTGACATTAGAATTTTTTCATTCAACCCCTCATGAGAATGGTAATCTTTTATCCTATTTTTGTTATTTTTTCATTTTTTTCTCAAATATTATCAAACTTCTCTCCATTCACTAATTGTAATATAATTAAAATTTGTGTACAAAAAATAGATTTTTTCACTTCAAGTATAATTTGAATTTTTGGAAACTAAAATATATTCGTTAAATTGTATCATTCACACAACATAAAATAACAAAGTAGGAGTTCTAATTTAATAGTAGTATCATTTGAACGAGAATAGAGATCAACCGATATCAAACAAAAAATAAATTAAAAAATTTAAATTTACGTATACATAACTACAATATATACTTGTTATATATATAAGCAAATGTAAAAATAAAAAAGTTTCGGTTTTGTATATTTTAGGGTGTAGTTAAAAATTGATAATGTATGTTCAAATAATAATATTATAAAAGTAGAATGACTATCTTCATTAAACTAAAAAAACAAAATAACTATCACTTCCTTAGATAAATAAGAATCTAATTTTAAAATTTCAAATTATAATATACATGTAAAAGATCGTTAATTTTTTATCGAGTCAAAAAGTCAAAGAAATATTTTTCCAAAATAAAAGAAAATAAAAAAGGAGAATTTGAAAAGAAGAGAGAAAAATATGAAAAAAATAAATTAGATATTGAAAAAAATCTAGACAAGAAAGAGTGAAAAGGGGAGGCTTCATTGTCTTTTCAATAAGAGAGAGAGAAACTCAACGTTTTTTTGTTTCACAAAAACTTAAATAACTATCGGACAATAGTTATTCAATGTAATTACCCATATAATAAACCATTGATAATACTCCTACTATTTACTATACTATCGTAATCAAAGAGTATAAAACGTTCTTTACAAAAAAAAAGCTAAATTATTAATAAATAAAAACTAAATTTTTTATTCTTATGTCACAAAGAGTGTAGTTTTAGAATTTTTGTTTTGCTTTGTTTCAAAAAAAATGTTGTTATACTTTTTCAATGCAATTTTCTACATTCAACTTCTTTTTACCCATTTGAATAGTCAATAAAAATCATTTATATTTAGTTATTTGCATGTTAAATAAGGATATTTTAATATATTTTAAAATTTTCTTAATCTACGTAAAATGTAAATGACATTGACAATATTTATGAAATATTTAACAAAAAAAAATATTTATGAAATAAAAGGAGTATTAGAATGGAACCCATTTTATGTTTGATGAATTTTGAAACAAATCTAGAAATAGAGAATACTCTTCTCTAAAATCTAAATTCCTTGTTTCAAAACTAACAACACTCTTATATAATAAGTCTAAGATAATTGTTTATGAGAAAAAAAACTTATAACCCTAAATTTATTAAAAATAATTAAAGATAATTTCAAATAAAATATAATAACTACTAAATAAATAATATAATTAAAGTAGGAAATATTCATATTTTTCAATAAATGTTGCATGAGTAGAAAGTTCTTTCCTATAGATAACATAATTCGTAAAATATTTACTCGAATCTTCGTTAGAATTCTTTCTATGTGAGTGAAGACATAGTATGTCCTATGAATGATTGATACTTTGTCTCTTGTGTGAACCATTAAATATTCGATATAGACGATGAACATAAAATAAATGCTTTATCTTCTTGAGAGTGAACATAAATAGTGGGAGGGTCCATTTTTTCTGAAGGGGGATATAAGTCTAGAACTCTAACAAAGAAGCATGATCATGTAACATATGTGTTCGAAAATTCGAACAAGAATAAGGACTGAACATAAAGATACATAAACTGGAAGGAAAAACTAAAGAAAGTTCGGCTGAATGTTTAAAATTAGACAAAAGATGGTTCAATGACTCCTCAAACAAGGATAATGTATGCTGGTGGCAGATCATAAAAGGATCGTTATGCTATTATAAGGGGGTGAGTATAGTCAGACTGGCTGGACCCTAGACTTGGACGTAGATGGACCGTGGCCTGGTTTACTCACTGATCATTGATGGACCATGAGTTACTTGTCTGGATCAAGATCAGTGGGAAGGATTAAGATCAAAGGGGATGTTCATCTTAAGCCTAAGGAAATCTGAATGTGGACTTAACCACGATCATGGACATGATCAAATGGCTTCGTCAAGTGTGGGATCTGATCAAGATGATCCAAGCATAAGGTAATATGAGCTGATGTGTGAACTGAGCTAGATGGACTGGTACGGTCAAGCCAAAGGTGTCCCTGGAAGAAAAATCAATGTGTTTGAGCTGGACAGTGGAGTTGAGCTGAGCTAGCTAGTTAGTCCATACATGGCAGTTAGGCTTGTCAGATCAGACATGGTTGGTTGGATTCAGAAAAAGACCGTTTGCGTCAGACAAGGCAGTTATTCTTGTCGGGTATAGACAAGGAAGCTTGTCAGAGACTAAGTATTTTTCGCCCAACGAATTGGCAGGAACGGTTACTTGATGGTTTCACGCGAAAATGATATTTTCGTAAAGGAAACGGGCGGGAACAATTATTCCCAAAAGAGAACGCGTTGGACGGTAACACTTAGGCCAAAACGCAGTGTTTTGGTGGATTAAAAGGAAAAATCAGGCAGTTATCGTCTTTCTTTACGAAACTGAGAACTTTAAAAGAGAAAGGACAACTCTGAGGGATATTGGCTGAGAGATTAATGAACCAACTAAGCCGACTGACCGATTGAAGCGATTGTCCAAGGAGAACCGACTGGGCGAGACAATTTTTCCAAGAGGTGTCAGAAACCGATCATTTGAACCAATCATTCGATCATGAGGCTAAGGTGAGTTCATGACTGTATCCATTCGTAGGATTCTGTGAAGGGAAATTGGCCGTGAATGCTTGTCTGATGATCGATGACCGAGTATTCACTGTTCTTATGGTCGATGGCTGAGTTTACAGACTATATGGATCGTTGGCCGAATTCGTTGTATTCTACTTAGGCCGAAGACCGAATTTACATGTTAAAACTGGAACTAAGAGTAAATTCGATTAAACTGAATTAACTGGATATGAACTGATTAATAAATTGGTTGATTCTATGTATGGCTGGTGTAGCGGGATGACCAATCTCACTCAGCATTTCTTTGTTGATG
The DNA here is from genome assembly GCA_900406275.1 of Anastatica hierochuntica. Classification (NCBI taxonomy): domain Eukaryota; kingdom Viridiplantae; phylum Streptophyta; class Magnoliopsida; order Brassicales; family Brassicaceae; genus Anastatica; species Anastatica hierochuntica. The sequence continues at coordinate 12,435 of OVAN01004373.1, forward strand.
CATTCTATGTGGATCCAAGTTCTGATTCTAGCTAATATGGCCCATTTGTCTAATCAGCACGCGAACTAAGGCTGGAAAGTGGAAGGATGTTGGATGGTCTTAGTATAATTTAAGGGTAGATGGTTCAGTCAATATAATAACTTATAGCAAACTTTGTAGCTTATGGTAAATTGTTCATTATACTGAAAATGTCATTGTTTATGCTAAGTAATCAAAAGACTTGTCTAAAATCGAATTAAAAACGCAAACCGTTAAAGAAATATAGACTAAGATCTCATATCGTGCCTCTCTTTGTTCAAAAAGACATTGACCTTCGACCACATAAAATATATAGAGGAATTAACAGTCCCAATAATTAAAATTTATTTTAGTTCAGTTGTTTTTTTTTTTGTTTCATTAAGCACTCTTTGTGCTTGGTTCGGTTCTTATGAACCATTTCTTTATCTTTATTTTTCCCTTTTCATGTTTGTTTTTATTTCTTAAATGACTAAATGTTTTGATATTTTTATTTATTGCTATTAACTTTAGTATTTGTTTTATTGATTTTTTACTTTTCTTTTTGTTTTTCACTATCATGTTTATCTTTTATTTAATATTTATTTATTGTGTTTTATTTACTTATATCTAAGATATTATTTTAAATCTATATTTTATACTTTTTTAACAAGATTCTATAGGTTTTCTTTTATAATACAAATAAATTTGTATCTAAAAGGGAATTATATCAATAGTATTTTTTTAAGTATTTAAAATTTTCGAAACTTAAGACTTGGAACTTTATTGGTTTAATCTCAAGAAGTTTTAATATTATATGTAGCTTTGTATTGGTTGAAGCTTATTTTAATTTAAAAAAATTGAGAATCTTTAGTCTAAAAATAATTGAAAATCATATTTTCTTAATTTCGTCATAAGCCCTTACATTTTTTTTTTTGTTAATAAGCCCTTACATTTTTAAGCACGACACGGCAAAGAATGTTTAAAACTCAATTTACTATTTGATGAAAAGGAGTAATGATCTATGTAGGAGAGCTGTATTAGAAATCTCTGACGAACATGTTAGGACGCCATTAGAAATCTTCACCCAAAAAGAGAAGATATTGGCTTTCCCCTCACTAGATCCATTTTAAACATTCTCAAAGTGCCTTATGAAACTCTTAAACCTTTTTTAAGTCTAAGAATTTTGTTTTATGGTAGCTGAACATAGTGGTTTTATTGGTTAGATCAATCCAAGTGTGCAAGTCGGCTTCATGTCTTGTCTAATCGTTTATCATATACTATAAAAGATACACGTCAGTAGAGTTTTCATTTTCTCAGAAATGTATCGGATCGACAAGTTGTTTGTTCATCCTAATATTTAAGCACTAAGATTAGCTTGTTCGGTTGCCGGTTGAAGTTTTGTCTGATCAAGTGATGTACATGACTATGCAAAAGCGTATCGTTTCGAGGTTGGATCAAGCACAATTGATTTACGCCTATATATCAGTTGTTGATTGAGGATGTAAAACCACTAAGACCCTTTGTTCCATCACATGCAGTCTACAATTTCTTACTCATATTATGACAATTTAAAATTTGATCATATCTCTTATTAAATTATTAATATATTACCTTACTTTATCTCTCTAATTTAAACTAAAATAAATTGATAAAATTGTAACATTTCTTAAAACTATGCAAAATATAAAACGGCGGGATTGATTGGAGTTTTACTGTTAAGACTGTACATCATTTTGACAGATTCGACAGTCAATTATTATCCAATCAGACTTTCTTAACTTCAGTTACTTTTAAAGTTCTAACTGTCGTTTTTTTTTTCTTAAAGCCTCACTTCTGTAACTTTAACTTTAAAAACAATATTAGTTTCAAAACTTTCATTTTCTAATCTTCTTCCAGATAAATAAAAACTTCTATATGAAACTATAATAATTTGATCAAAAAGAATTTTTCTCAATTGGTAACTATTAATTTTTTCTAATTCTTTTGAGATCCATAATATGGTTAAACTGGAAAAATCTTATGAAAATTATGATTAATCGATTAAATTATTTTTTAATTTTATGAATAATTCATTTTTTAATTTTAAAACAAAAATTATCAATTTCATTTATCATAATAATTATGAAGCTAAACAATCTCTCCAAAATATATTTTAAATTTATCCCATGCAATTTTTGATTTTTAGACCAATAAATGAATGAATAATACATATGAACTTTATTTGGTGAAAATAGTTATCTCTTTATTCAATATGGAATTTTGAATTTCCATATTTTTATTATAAATTTCTTTATTGATTTCATGCATTACCACCTGAATTGATTTTAAACATAGTTTATATTTTAAAAAGTAACTAAAATAATAGTTACAACTTTTACAATGTTTTTTTAAAGCAAAAAAAGAAACTTTTTCAATATTTTGTCAATAATCACACTTTTATAAAATAAAATAGAATTTGAAGTTGTCAAACTAGGCTAGAATTTGCAACTCGAAATTTTTACGTATCATCACTATTGAGATTGATTACAATATAATTAACATTTTAATCACATAATTATGTTTGTACATATTTCTACATATTTTTACAACTATCAAATTTTAATTAAAATTTAAAGTTACAATCACTTTTTTTAAAACCACAATTTTTACAGTTTAAAGTCTACCGTCACAGCTTACAATCACAATCCTCATCAATAGTTCCTGACATCTATTATAATGACATCGTTTATAAAATGAAAGTTAAGTCTACAACAATTCTTGCAATGAAACAGTAAGAGCAAAAAAATTTATTTCCATTAGAAGTTATTTCGTTTAAAATGAATTTGAAATATTTGAAAATCCATTAAAAAAATGTAATAAATAATTTTTTTTCGTCTTAAAAATTTCATTAAAATTCATAATATAGAGTACATAAAGCCGACAAAGTTCATAATATAGAACCCTTTGAGAAATCGTGATAGGGATCGCAGTGATCTTTTTCCGTGGGTATTATGGTTAATATGGAAAACAAAAAATTGCAAAGTCTTTCAAGGGATACAAACAGATAAAGATGAGATCCTCCAGAATGCAAAAACCAATTTTGCAGCTTGGAGAGAAACTCAAGCTTCGTCCTCCTCTGAAGAGGAACGATCTTCAATGGTCTCTACCTTCTCAGATGGTTTAGTTTGTCGGATAGATGGGTCCTGGAAACAAGATTGGATCTGCTCACATAAGGAAAACAGGATAATCTTGATGAGGGCAAAATGCCAACGTAGAAGTCTCTCGCCACTCCATTCAGAGTTGGAAGCCCTGTTATGGGCAATGACAGAACTTCAAAACCGAAGAATAAATTGCCAGTTCTACCAGACCGACTGTGTGGAGCTTACCAGCATAATTCAACACCCGGATGATAGGCCAGCCTTCCATTCACAACTTCAGGATTATCAGCTTCTATGGGGTTAGTTACCAGACTTCTCCTTGACTCGCATTCCGCGCACGGCGAACACACAAACAGATCGACTGGCTCACGGATCCTGTAATTTTAATTGCAATTATATTTTTGTAGATTCTGATTATCCATATTGGCTAACCAATTTGGAGGACAACTCTTGATTATTGTGTGGTTGACAAAAAACGAGTACATAAAGCCGACAGAAAAACATAAATTTCTCTAGAAACAAAAAGCCAACGGATAACAGATACATCCTTGGAATCAAAAGCTTAACAAAAGTAACACTTAAAAGAGAAACATATGATGGATACAATGGCCATAAAATAATTTTTCGGTACAAAACAATGAAGTCGGATAAATGCTGTTGAATAGACTTACAACCACAAATGGAATAAAGTCTACCTTAAACCGAAGAAAGTCTAGGATAACAAAAACTACGAATGACATTACCCCCCATTCATACAAATAAAGTGCAAATAAAAACCAATGAACAAGAATCTAAATTCTACTCATCTAATCTCCTTTCGAGAAAGTCTAAATCTAGAATTATGCATCCCCACACAAAGTTAGCCTTATAAAAACTGATAAAAAAAAGACAACAGGAGAAAACATATTATTCATCTAAAATAGAATGCGATGGAAGAATACTAACTTATAAATTCAATGACTTAAAAGAAGAGTAATCGAAAAATATCCTAAACTAAGCAAGCATCACTTTAGCGGCATTTCTATAAGATGAGCAAGAACACAATCAAAACCCTAAAACAATCAATGGTTCCCTCATAACCAAATCCTAAAAACGTCCATCACACTGAAAAAATCTATCACCTACCGATTATCCCCTACACCCCTACAATAGTCTCGACTTGACACCATCGAGGCCAGATCTACTTTAAAAGGATCATAATTACCCAATTTCTCGAACGAGTCATCACACATCAACGAAACACCAACATAGAAGCAAAGAGGAGGTGATCAGAAGATAGAAAGCATGACAAAAGAGAAAGCGATAACACGTGAGTCAGTGCCGATGGTGTTAGAACCACCGACGCCGGAAAAAGAAGACTCAATCGATTGCCCTTAAAAATGACGGTTTCCCACGAACAACGGTTTTTGGCAATATTGATTAAGAAAGCTATATAATAAATAATTCTTTTTTAATTCCATAGTTTTTGTTGGTAATAATTATTTTATTACATGAGTCGAAACCAAAAGTAAAACATGGAACCCTTATTTATAAATGAAATAAGTCCAAAAATATCTTACATTTTTTAAAACAGTTAAACTTATCCCTTAGTTACTTAAGATCAAGTTTAATTAGATATTAGTTTCGATTCTTATTCTCACGACTTAGAACTCAAATCAATCTTTAATAAAACAAATCTCTTTGCTAAAGGAAAATAACTCCAAACCTTTAGCCTCAATCTCACAAGTTATATCACAATGCCCATATCTCCTTGTATATAAAATCAAAACCGAAAAAAACCTAATGCTAGTCTAATTAGGAAAACTTATATTTAGATAACCCCAAATTATTATGATTTAGATAACTCTTAAACACATAACTTTTCACACAAGCTATTTCAAGTTTACAACATTCTCCCTCTTAAGCTTGAAACAATCTTCTTTCACATTTCGAACTCCAATAAGATCCTTCATTTTTTGGAACGTAAGTCTCTTGAGTGCTTTTGTTAAGATATCAGCCTTCTGTTCATTCCCTGGTACGTGTTCAAGTTATACTAGCTCATCTCAACACATTCACATATGAAATGATACCTTGTGTGTATGTGTTTGCTTCGACCTTGGAAGACTGTATTTTTTGAGAGTGGTATCGCTGATTTATTGTCAATTTGGATGGTTACTTTTTCACACTCTCTTGTGGTTATCTTAACAAGAAGATCTTGAAGCCAGATTTCTTGCTTTGTTGCTTCTGTGGCTGCCATGAATTTAGCTTCACATGATGATAGAGCTACGGTGTCTTGCTTTTGCAAACACCATGTAATGGGACATTTATCGAAATAGAATACATGATCATGAACCGTAGTGCTCTTCCCATCATCTATGTCCACATTATGAATGTTGTCGCTATAACCTACAAGTCCTGAACCATTTGTACGTGTGAAAGTGATACCATAAGACAAGGTTCCACGTAAGTACCTTAGAATTTGTTTTAGTGCAGCTCCATGTGACTTTTTGGCTCTTGCAAAAGACGACTAAGTACTCCTACACTAAATGAGAGATTAGGTCGTGTGTGTATAAGGTACCGAAGAAATCCTAAGCTTCTCCTATAATCCTTTTCATTGATCCAGTTTTCATTGAGTCTCTTCGACAATTTCACATTCGGATCCATTGGGACTTGCCACGCATTACGCTCGTCCATTCCTGCTCTTCCCATCATCTATGTCCACATTATGAATGTTTTCGCTATAACCTACAAGTCTTGAACCATTCGTACGTGTGAAAGTGATACCATAAGACAAGGTTCCACGTAAGTACCTTAGAACTTGTTTTAGGGCAGCTCCATGTGACTTTTTTGGCTCTTGCAAAAGACGACTAAGTACTCCTACACTGAATGAGAGATTAGGTCGTGTGTGTATAAGGTACCGAAGAAATCCTAAGCTTCTCCTATAATCCTTTTCATTGATCTAGTTTTCATTGAGTCTCTTCGACAATTTCACATTCGGATCCATTGGGACTTGTCACGCATTACGCTCGTCCATTCCTGCCTCTTTCAGTATCCTTGACATGTATCTCTCTTGCTTTAGAGTTATCCCATCTCATGCTGAATCACGTTAATGCCAAGATAATAAGTTAGTTTACCAAGGTCCCTCATCTCGAATTTTGAAGACATTTCTTCCTTGAAATCCAATATCATCCTCATGTTTGATCCTGTGACTAGAAGATCATCCAGATACACAACAAGAAGAAGAAGATTCTCCTTATACACCCTCCTATAAAGTGATGGTTCTTATGAAAATTTGATAAATCTTAGCTCGTTTAGGATCTTATTCAATTTCTTATTCCATGTCCTAGGAACTTGTTTTAAACAATATAGAGCTTTATTCAATTTGTACACCTTGTGTTCGCTTCCTGCGATTTCAAATCCTTCTAATTTAGTGACATATACCACCTCCTTTAATTCGCCATGAAGAAATATCGTCTTGACATCAAGATGATGTACTTTCCAACTATTTGAAGCTGCTTGAGCAATAATCAAGTGAATTGTCTTAATGCGTGCCAAGGAAGCAAATAATTATTCAAAGTATGGCCTTGTACTTGTTGATTGATGTGGGGTCAAGTTTTATCCCATTTAAAACCTAGTTGCAAGTGTACAACATCCACAATAATACTTAGGGATCGAAATCCACAGGGACTAGCAGTCACACTTAGAACATATACGATTTTGGACTAAGCTAAGAACAAAATATGCAAGGGTGTTGTCACTATTTTTATTTGGTTTTTATGGTTTTATGGATGCTAATGAACCTACTCTATATGCTAATGTACAAAGGATAAATCAATGAAAAGATATGCATCAAACAATAGAAAGTTAAAGTAAACAAGTAGGAGTTAAAAACGACTAGGGGCATAAAGTTTCGGTCTAGAACACATCCACTACGGTAAATCCTCTCCACTTTCGAGGTTCAGGATTCTATGCTTAATATCCTAAACTTTTGAATGGCCTCAAAATAATAAACACGCATAAAAACGATTAAAACTGATTGTTCACGATTCTAAAGTCGATCTACTTTCGAAGCCTACTTAGAAAGGCTCACCAAATACTAGATCCAGCGGTAAGTCAAGATTTTGGAATGGATACCGCTATAGATCTATACTCGTACCAGCTTTCGTAGGGGAATAACATTAACGAATGAATAAAGATGATAACGTTATTGATAAAACCTAATCGACTAATAATCCTAATCAAGTAAACTCATTGACTCCTTGTAATCGATTATCTAACATGCAAACTAATAAATTAAAAACATGTAAACATGAAATCAATCATGGCAGCAAGCATTCATATCAAATCAAAGGGAGAATGATAGGTAAAACCGAATGATGGAAGAAATATGGATGTATTGAGATGAGATGGATCCTTAGGAGGTTACAAGAGGCACGGCCCCAAAGGGTGTCATCCCTTCCTCCTTAGGAACTTATTCGATCTAAAACTTAAAAAACTCTCTTCAAAACAAAAGCTAAAAGTAACTATTTATAGTAGATTTCTTCATTAGATCGAAAGTGTGAAACCAGGTTATTGAGGCCTCTAAACGTTGGGCTTCGTTTAAATAGGTCTTGATTTGAGTTATTGGGTATAAAAAAGGCTTAGATTATATCCATTTAAGTCTGGAGAATGTCTGGTTCGAAACTCAAATTGTCTTCCATTTGTTTTGGCCTTTATACGCATTCTTCATATGCGAGACAGTTGGATCAGTCTTCAGTCGAATTAGTGGAACTCTTTATCCACTGCTCTAAATGATGCGAGACCATCTTGATATGAAAGCTAATTCAATTCTATAGCTCCTATCCAAATTTCTTCAAAATCCATTGAGGGAAACGCCTTCATCTTGGATGATAATTTTGATGTTCGAAAAGTGTCTAGCAACGTACTTTGCTCCAATTAGCTCCACAAAACTCCAAATATCATTGGTTGATCTGAAATAACTTGAAATACCACAAATAGAAGAAAATTACTTCTAATCGTTGAGAATTTCATAAAAAACTAATAAAACATACTAAAATCTAAAGGAAAAGTGGTAAAATAATGTTGTTATCATTGATACTCCCGTCAGGGTTTCGTTTTATTTTAAAAATCTACTTCAGCCCTATTGCTTGTACCCCTTATGGAATTTCAACAAGGTTCCATGTTTTGTTCTTTGTTATTGATCAGATTTCATCCTCACATGCCGCTATCCAGAACCTCGATCCTTTGGCTTAACTAAAGTCCCATGGTTCCTCGTTTATCATGAGTAGAAGACGACATCCTTCTACCTCAGCAAGGCCCCATAGTCACTCAAGTAGTCGGGCCTCTTTCGTATCCTAATTGAGCGCCTTGTAGGCGTTTGTTCCTTCTCATGTTCCTCGTCACTTCCATCTTCATCCGAGGAATATAAGTTTATAACTTCATCGTTTCCAACACCTTCTTCTGCGTTTCCTTCCACGTTTTCACCACTTTTGTTACCACTTATAGCTCGAGTGATATGATCACCTTCTCGTGTATTGAAACCATCTTCTTCTTCTCTTATGTCGTTGTTTCCAAATCTTCCATAACTCAACATAAATAACCCATAATTTTTACTGCTTTCTTCACCTGAACCGTTCGAATTCCAGCTCTTAGACTCATCGAAAACCACATCTCTGTTAATGATGACTTTTCGACTTGATGGCTCCAATAGTCGGTAAGCTTTCAATCTAGGTTCGGTTTCCAAACGACTTAACATCCTCGACCTATCATCCAACTTCTTTCTTCCAACAGTTTCAGTCCTTGCATAACCAATGCATCCGAATACTCGTACATGTTCCAAGTTTGGTTTCTTGCCTTTGAAGATTTCGTATGTAGTTTGTTCTACCAAAGACCTTTTCGCAACCCTATTGATTAAATATGTTGTGTGTCGCACAGCTTCGCCCCACAAGAAGTTCGATATACTCATGTGTTTCAAGATACTTCTTGTCATGTCCAGGAGAGTCCTATTTCTTCTCTCAACTACGTCGTTTTGTTGAGGAGAGTAAGATGCGGTTAAGTGTCGTTTGATGTAATTTTTGTCGCAAAACAATTGAAACTCATTTGATATGAACTATCCTCCTCTGTCCGTTCGGAGGGTCTTAATCGAGATTCTCGTTTCTTGCTCCACAAGTATCTTAAAACTCTTAAATTTTTCAAACGCTTCACTCTTCTCTTTCAAACGAATCGTCCACATTTAGCGTGAATAATCATGAGTACTAATATATATCTTTTGTGTGCTGGTGTAGATGGTGTGATTCATCTGCAAAGGTCTCCATGAATCAAATCAAGGACTCAAGAGGCTCGATACGGGGTTGCTCGCGGAAAAGATTTTCTCGCTTGCTTCCCAAGCAAACATAATACACACGGTTTCTTTTCTTCAATGATACTAGGTTTGCCAATCACTATTTCTTTATTAACCATCATCTTCAGTGTATCTAGGTTGATATGACCCTTCCGCGCATGCCACTTAGAGAAGTTGCTTGTCGATATCACCTGTAGACACTTAAGATTTTTGACTTCTAAGATCACCTTATATAGCCGATTCTTAGACCTTGTTGTTTTCACCAAAAATTTTCCACTTCAATCATGTAGATACAAGAGGTTTTCTTTCATTCGTACCTCGCATCCTACCTATGTGGCTTGACCAAAACTTATGATATTGCTCTTCAAATCAGGAATGAAATACACATTTTTCAAGACCTTCTTCTCACCATTTTTAAACACAAATCGAATTGAACTTGTTCCCTTTATGTCTACACGGGAATCATCACCAAATTTAACCTTTCCGGTGATTTTTTCATTAAGATCGAAGACGAATGATCGATTTCCACTCATATGATTGCTATCTCCATTGTCTAAGTACCATAAGTCCATTGTGTCTAAATCGGCTTCAAAAGTGCTTTGCTTTATTTTGCGCTCATTGAGGTACATTACCTCGTGCATCATTAGGTTATCGGCTTCTTACATATCATCGTCCTTCTTTTCTATTTTTTCTTGGAGTTGAAGTAATCTATCATCCTTGTTTGTTACACCAACAACATGTGATTTTGGAAAGGTCTCGCTCTTGTCTGAATTGTTTGTTTGGTTAAACCGTCTGCGACCTCTTCCTCTCTATCCAAATCGATCACCTCTTCCTTTGTTACTTCCATAGGTTTATTGATAATGTTGATATGACAGTTGTTGCGACTCCATGTTGGCATACATGAGCTTGCTATGATCATCATGTTGCTCTTCTTCTTCTTCATCATTAATTCTCTCTTCGTAGGCCTTTAGTCTCCCTACGATATCCTCGAAACTTTTTTGTTGAGATCGAGAACTTTCTCAAGTGACGCAACTATGTGTATATATCTTTTTCGTGGTAGACTTTTAAGAAATTTCTTCACCAAGTTTAGTTCATCGATTGTTTCGCCAAGGGCTGCCGATTTCGAAGCTATCTTCGACAATTTTCCCACGAAGACATCAATCGTATCACTCTCTTTCATCTGGGTTCTGTCGAACTCAGCCCTTAGAGTTTGTAGTATGGATTCTTTTACTCTTTCAGCACCAACATGTCTGGCCTTTAATGTGTCCCAAACAGCTTTCGAGGTATCAAGATCGCCTACTTTCAAAATTAATACCTCGGGTATGGATTGGAAAAGCGCAACAATCGCCATATCATTCTTCTCCTCATCTTTATTCCAGGATATATGGTTTCGCATAGACCACACGGTATAGTTAGCCGCATTCAACATCAGACACTTGATGGAGGAAGATCCGATCTCCTTAGCTTTAACATTGACTCCTTCGTCTTTCTTGTCGCCCATGATGACGAGAGAATTTTGTTAATGCTCTGATACCAATATTTGTTCTCACGATTTAGAACTCAAATCAATCTTTATTAAAACAACTCTCTTTGCTAAAGGAAAATAACTCAAAAACTTTTAGCTTCAATTTCACAGTTATATCACTATGCTGATATCTCCTTGTATCTAAAGTCAAAACCGAAAAAACCTAATCCTAGTCTAATTAGGAAAACTTATAATTGGATAACTTCCAATTATTATGTATTTAGATAACTCCTAAACACATGATTTATCGCACAAGCTTTTTCAAACTTACAACATTGATTTAATCACACCATAACACCCAAACGCTAAAAATGGAGTTCATTCACAAATCAAAAGCATTTGTTTCTGAACTTCTGATAAAAGTGCATTTAATGTGGCAAGGAAAAAATAATTGGACCTTAGAGGTCATTATTGTACACGTGGATAAGGAAAGGAGAAAAGAGGGACAAGGAGAGATGGAGAAAGATAGATGAAATATTAATTGTGCCAATAGCTTTCATGCTCTACAAGCAAGAATAATATTCATCTTTGCATTTTTTACCAATACATCATACGTTTGTTAGGCACACGTCTCTTTGTTTTCCTCCTTTTATAATTTTCTTTTGTTCATATAATCCATATCACGTTCACACTTTTATTTATATATATATATATATACACACACATACAAAGTTACACCAACACGATTACATTAGGATATAAATACATGTATTCTCAATAGTGAGACGTTGGATAAAAGACTAACAGGATCTAGAGAGTTATAAGAACAATCTCCTTGTATTGGTGTAAAACGTCAAGCTTTTCAATAAAATAAATATAACGTTTCAATCTTTCTCTGTTTTTATCACGTTTCAATAATCTTTACTAGGAGCAATGATGACGGATAATACCATTTATCCTTTCCCGTCTAATATTCAAGTAGCAAACTCAATTACTATCAACCTCAATGATATTAACTATTTGCTCTGGAAAATTCAAATGGTAATCTCTCCTAAGATTTCATAAACTACTTGGCTTTGTTAATGGTGGAATATAATACCACCTCCAGCTACCAGTCGAGCAACAGTTGGATACACCACCGTTGATTCTCCAAATCTAGATCTCGAAGCAACAGTTTTGGTCGTGGTGGATATTCTTCTCGAGGAAGAGTTTTTTCTCAACACCGGTCTAATCCAAACAACAATAGTGAAAGCCCTATCTATTAGATATGTGGGAGAATAAGCCACACTGCTCTCAAATATTATAACAGATTTGACCACAACTATCAAGACACCCATGCTGCTTAGACATTATCTTCTCTCAAGGTGTCAGATGAATCTGAAAAAAACAAGTATCTTCAGTTTGGTGCGTCTGCTCATGTAACACCTTCAGCAAAATCTCTCCAATTTGTTGTTGCTTATGATGGGAATGATACCATCACTACAGGAATGACCCAAGAATCGAACCTAGGTATATTGGATCGAGCCTTATTTTATGGAGAGGGAACCACCAGTCTATTACCATTTTATACAACACCCAATTGCCTTAATAAAATATATCCTAAAATAAATATGATTGTGATAAAGTTTCACTTTTAGAGCCAAAGTAGTGTCTTCTATTGTGACGAAATTTTGTCTTCTATTATAGCGTTTTAAAAATGCTAAGCTTAAATTTCATTTAGCGGGAATAAAATTTCACTTTTGGAGCCGAAATTGTGTAATGGGCGCCAAACACTTAGACAATTTTTCGTTTTGACGAAATTTTGTCTTCTATTATAGCGTTTTAAAAATGCTATGGCTAAATTTCATTTAGCGAGAAAAAAGTTTCACTTTTGGAGCCAAAAATTGTGTAATGGGCACCAAACACTTAGGCAATTTTTCGTTTTGGCGAAATTTTGTTTTCGATGATAGCGTTTTAAAACTGCTATGTCTAAAATTCATTTACTCCAAACCCTAAATCCTAAACCCTAAACTCTAAACTCAAAACTATATACACTAAACCATCTAAACCATATATCCTAAAGTCTAAACTATATACCCAAAACCATAAATCTAAACACCAAATCTAATATTTTAAACACCTAATTTTAAACATACTAAAATTTCAATCTTTTCACACTTTAATCTAAAATTTTAACACAAATACAAACTTCTATCTTTTCAAAACATAATCCCTAACATGTATATATATATGTGTGTGTGTATGTATATCTAAAAATCTTTTATTTTTTTATTTTACTAATTTATTTTTATATATTAATTTAATTTTTAAGAGTAAAAAAATTTTAATTTCAAATATTTTACTGCTTATCTAGACATGTTTCCAACAAAAAAATCTTAGATTTTCGAATCTCAAAGTCAAAATATCAAACCCTAAACTCTAAACCTAAACTCTAAACCTAAACTCTAAACCTGAACTCAAAATCTAAAGTATATATCTCAAACCCAAAACTCTAAACATCTACGTTATACATAAACTATATAAATTGTTATTTTCCAAACCCTAAACTCTAAACCTAAACTCCAAACTCCAAACTTAAAATAATTCTCAACCCTCCAAAACCCCTAAAACCTAAACCATAAACTTTGAATACAAACCCTAAAACTCAAATATTTTTTATTTTAATCTCA
>OVAN01004374.1:0-26020 GCA_900406275.1 Anastatica hierochuntica
TGCTGCTCTGATCCGGTTAACTCCCCGGTTCGGTTCATCCCTCCGGTTTGACCACTCGGTCCGGTTTCCTTTCTGGTTTGGGTTTCAGCTTCGGTTTGCTCTGAACCGGTTCTCGGTCCGGTTTTCACTTCGGTTCGGTTTTCTCCGCCGGTTTGGTTTTCTCCACCAGTTCTCTCCGGTTCGGTTTCGGGTGTGGGTCCCACGGGTTGCTTTTCCTCCAAGCCACCCGAAACCCTAATCTTCCCATCTTGCTTGCGGAGAAAGCTACCGCCGCCACTTAGGGTTTTCCTAAAACCCGAGCCACTACGGGCTCCTCCGACCACGTTCGAGCCACCACCGCCGCTCGACGCCGCCTCCTGAGTCGCCACTACACCGCTGGAGCCTCCGATCGTCGCCACAACCCCGGTACGGGCCGCGATCACACCACTCCCCACGACACGGCCCTCGGATCGTGACTGTCCACCCATGATCGCCCCGGTCCGACTCTCTTCCGACGCCGAACCATCTCCCCGAGCCACCACAGCATCTTCCCCGGTCTCTCTCGCCTCCTCCGACGTCAAAACCACTTCGGTCCGACTCATCATCTCCTCGGACACGTGCACCGCGGCCACTACTCCGACGCCTTGGCTCCTCCGGTCCTCCTCCCTCGCCACGACGTCCTCCTCTCCGACCGCCGCGCCGCTTCTCTCTCTCTCTCCTCCTCGACGGCTCATGTCGTCTCTTCTTCTCCTTCTTTTTTTTTTGTTGTTTAGCGACTAGGGTTAGCGAGAGAGACGAGAGAGTTTTGTTTGGGATTCTCGGGTCGGATTTCAGGATTTGGGTTCGGGTTAGGGTAACGGGTCGGGTTTGGGCCTAGGGCTTGGACCGGGTATTACATCTATAGTGAACCAATATATATCACTGATACCATGTTATGACTAATTTTCAGACCCCATTATTATGACTAGATTATTAGAACGCTGGAGGTTTTAATATAAAATTACCATAATCAAAAGAAAAAGACAAAAATAGAATTACATGATTCGAAATCTTGCTTTTTAATGTATGTATACATTATTATAAAATAATGGCCAGAGAGGCTAAACCACATGTGTATGGTACAATTTCACATGTGATAGCGCTAATTAAAAATTAACAAAAACTGAAAACATTAGGTTAAGAGTTGAAGACATGTACATGTCCCATGTTCACTTCGGCTTATTTCTCTAAAATCTTCTTTATTTTGCATTTGGTTTGTAGCTAGGAGCCTAGGACACACTTGCATTCAGCCACATGAATTCCCGATGGCCCATATGTTCCGTTAGAGATCGAAAACATAGAATTAATACACGCACATTGTTTATTCTTAAATGTTCTAGTCACTTCTGATTTTCATTTTTCTACTTCTGGAATCGTGACAAATACAACCACAATGGTTAAATAAAAAAGTGGATATTACCACAGAAAAATAATACGAGATAAATATAAAAAATATTAATAAAGATAAACATGACAGAAATCAAACCTAAACGTACCGTAATCGTGTTTTGTATAGTAATCGTTCTTTTAATTGCAATCATCTGAAACGGTTAAAAACCGTTTTTTTTTCCGCCTGTTAAAAACCGTTTCTTTAGCCACAAAATTTAATAATTACGGTTAGACAATATTTGTAACATCTTTGTCCGTCCCTTTTGTGTGTCTCACCTCATTTTTCTCTGGGCCGGTATACTGACCCTATTCGACGGTCAAAGTAAAAAAATCAATCATCCTAATACCATTAGTAGAAAATACTTGTATAATCATGTTTTTATTTCGTGGCTATATGATGCTTTAACCATGAAAAATCACGAAAAATGAAAATGTGACTACAAGATCATGACTAATAATTTTCGTAACTAGTTGCAGCAATTTTGTCATGTTTTTTGTCACGTTAACTTTGTGGCTGAATTTGTCATAATTTTGTCATGGAAATATCGTTGCTACTGTTGGGAGTATTTTGGACCTTGGAAAATTTCATAGGTCTAGAAGCAATACGACAAGCCTTAAGCCAGAAGCAGGGAATGCCGATGAAGAGTAGGAAGCCGGGAATATGGCCCTAGGCAGGAGGTCGGACGATTATTCCACCCAAAAAAGGAAATCTTATGGACGAGAAAATATGCCTAAATATCTAAGGATATACACGGTATTCCTAATTCTAAGGGATATACATCGAGCAAACTACTATAAATATTAGACATAAGGGTCCATATAATGTATTCAAAAAAAAATCCTAGAGACTAGATAGTAGGTTAAGATAAACCCGAATCTTTGTATGGGTTCTAACATCCAAATTGCATTGTACCTTGCTTCTCTTGATCAATAACAACGTGTTTCTCTATTTCTCTTTGCTTTCACCGTTATCTCTTGCTTCCGTAGTGCTTCCAAATTGAGAACACTCTAAAAACATCCTTAACAGTTTGGCGCTACAAGGAGATTGACATACAATTAAAACTACATGACAATGGTTGAAGATAACACCGATGAAACAATTGTGACACCCATTGATCCAAGCTACGAAGAGATGATATTTCAACTAGAAACCTTGCAAAAACATCTTGGAGAGATGGAAAAGCTCATAAGGGATCACACCCTCGTCGGACCCGATGTAAACATGGTTGCAGAGCTCCAGAGCCTCAAGCAGGAGATGGAGGCTTGCACGAAGAAGCTCCAAGAGGATGCACAATGCCTTCAGAATTTAGAGCTTGAGAACTAGATCTTAAGGGAAATAAACTCCACATTGATAGCCAACTAGGCCACAATTCAGAGGTTCAGGGTACCCGTGCCCACGATGCAAACTCTAGATACCACCCCAGGCGACAACCAAGGCGACGAAGATGACCCGACTGCTGGAGGCTATACGTTGAACCAAGATCTTACACGTAGGCTAGAAGACCAAACATAACTGCATGGTCGGTGGATTACAAACCTGACCTAGCAGTCCGACGAGGTCAGACGCCTAGAGTTGATGTTCTCCGATTAATTTGAGACTATTCAGTCCATGATTGAACACTTACCAAGAGTCCCACATCCTCTTTGGAGGATTTCCTTAAGCTCTTACGCAGACACTCCCTTCACAGACGAGATCGCACTCATCGACATGCCCAACAAATTCTCATTCCCATCCGTAAAGCCATACGATGGGACCACAAATCCACATAAACATATTTCTTAATACAGGCAAAAGATGTTGACTATCGCAATCCATTAGGAGCGAAGGGAAATTTTCATGTGCAAGGAGTTCAGATTCATCCTAACGAGAGTGTGGGATCATTTACTGCGCTAACTGACTTATTCATAGAGCAATTTGCCAGCAGCAGGGTTACCCCAATGAGAGATGAGGTTAATCTCATACATTAGGCAGGGAGTGCATAAAAACTGGGACGTGCTTTCTTGGGCCTAGGCGCATATTAGATGGGAAGAGGACGTGGTCATTAGGAAAAATTACGCTTCCAGGACAGAATCTAGAGTCATACGAACCGAAAAGGCCGCTCGTGACGAAAAACCTTACAAGACGCCCCCAGAGAAGAAGGAGGCAGAGGGGCTAAGAATGGACATCGACCTTTGGGTAGGTCAAATGATGATAGACTAGCGATATCCAGAGGAGAGCTATTAGGATTCTTGAAGAAAATGGGGCCTCAGGTCCAGTGGCCCCAGAAGATTAAGTCGTCAGACAATCACATGAACCCTAATAAGTGGCGTGATTTCCATAATGACAATGGTAATAGAACGTAGGATTGCAGATCCCTCAAAATGGAAGTCAAAGAACTGCTTAAGAAAGGATACATTCCATTGTGATAAAGCCAAAAGAATGTTGAACAATCAAGACGACGATATGCATGTAGGACACAAGGGCCTAAACTCCCCATCGAGACATGATCGAGTGATCAATGTGATATCAGGAGGATCATAAATCAACGGAATCTCCCACAGAGCAGCAAAAATGAGCACAAGAACCGTTAAAAGTAACCCATATGTCCAAGGAGCCAAACGACTGAGCCACGAGAAGGAAATAATAAGCTTCACAGCGGAAGAGCAAGAAAAGGTTCTAATTCCGCACCACGACGCCTTGGTTATTTTCCCTAACGGTGAAAAATTGTTTTGTGAAGAGAGTACTTATTGATAATGGAAGCTCCACTAACGTACTCTTCCTAGGGGCGTACTCTAAACTGGGTTTAACCAAGGAAACTCTAACCAAGAGGACTACCCCGCTGGTAGGCTTAAGCGGAGAAGTCAAGCAGACCACCAGAGAAATCACACTTCCTGTCTACGCAGGAGGAGTAAACCTCTCTATCAAATTGTCCGTGGTAGATTGCGCTTCTGCCTATAATATGATCATGGGAAGACCCTGCATACACGAGATGGACGTTGTGCCTTCAACTTTGCATCAATAGCTGAAATTCCCAACACCTTGGGAATCAAAGATATCAAAGGAGATCAGGAGAATGCCAGATCATGCTATCAGACTTCCTTAAAAGGCAAGACAAACCCCTTATAACAATTAAAGAAACCACCTCCAGCCAAACATACTGAGGAGCTAGAGATGGAAAAGCTGGACGAGGTACCCCTGGTACCCGGGAACCAAAAAAAAGAGCCTCAAGATAGGATTGAGACTTCAAGAAGGCTTACGACAAAGACTAATTGAATTCTTAAGGTCCAACTCTAACTATTTCGCTTAGTTTCACGTACATAGGCCAGGTATAGACCCAGACGTCATAGTGCACAAGCTGCAAGTAGACCCAAACCATCCCCCAGTGAAACAGTTTAGGAGGAAATTCACACCAGAGAGGGACTAAATCATCAACGACGAAGTCAAAAATCTACTCTCGGTTGGGTTTCTGCGAGAGGTCCAATATCCATAGTGGGTAGCAAACGTCGTCATCGTTAGAAAGAAAAACAACAAGTGGAGGGTTTGGATAGACTTCACAGACTTGAATAAATCCTGCTCAAAATATCCATTCCCTTTGCCGCACATAGACAAGTTGGTGGACGCTACGACGGGGCATCCATTAATGAGCTTCATGGACACCTTGTATGGGTACAACAAGATTCTTATGCACCCAGACGATCAGGAGAAGACCTTCTTTATGACCTCGCGAGGATTTATTGCTACAAGGTGATGCCTTGTAGGCTGAAAAACGCCGAATCCATGTACCAGAGGCTAGTCAACATAATGTTTCCAAATCAAATTGGCCAAACTATGGAAGTTTACATACACGACATTTTGGTCAAATCCTACGAGACAGAAGACCACATTGCCCACATGTAGCAAGCTTTCTCAATGCTCAGAAAGTATAATATAAAGCTTAATCCCACTAAATGCTCTTTCGGGGTAAGCTCCGGTAAGTTCTTAGGGTACATAGTAATGTATCAAGGAATAGAAGCATACCCAGAGCAAATAAGAGTAATCAACGCCATCCCTTCCCCCAAAACCCCAAAAGATGTCCAGAAGCTGACGAGAAGGATGCCAGCTCTAAGCAGATTCATATCAAGGATCTCCGACAAGTCCCATGCTTTCTTTGAAGCCCTAAAGGATGCCAAGAAGTTTGAATGTGACCAAAGGTGCGAAGACGCCCTGCTCGAACTCAAGGAGTACCTCACCACGCCGCCTCTCCTTGCCAAACCCTAGGATAAAGAACCACTTCTGTTATACTTGGCGGTTTCCGAACATGTCGTGAGAACCGTCTTGGTCAGGGAGGAAGGAAGTAGGCAACACCCTCTCTATTACGTTAGCAAGTCACTTGTTAACGCGAAAACACGCTACAATCACCTGGAAAAGCGGACCCTTTCCTTGGTTATGGCATCCAAAAAGCTGCTCCCAAATTTCCAATCTCACCCCGTGGTGGTGGTCACATCATTGTCCATAAAAATTGTGCTGCATAAGTCAGAAGTAACTGGGAGACTAGCCAAATGAGAAGTAGAACTGGGAGAATACGACGTGATCTTTTGCCTTGCCTCCGCGATAAAATATCTAGTCCTAACCGATTTCATTGTAGAATTTTCTCCGTCAATGTAACTCACGGTAGAAGAGGAGATAAGAATAAAGCAAGAGAAAAAGGCGTAGGAGTATGGAAACTATACGTGGTTGGATCCAACAACCTGAGGGGTGCCAGAGTAGGCATCGCGCTCGTATCCCCAAGTGGAGGAGTTTTGTCTAGGGCAGTAAAATGTAATTTCAAAGCCACCAATAATGAGAGCGAGTAGGAAGTATTAATCGCAGGGCTCAACTTGGCAAAACACCTGGGAATAGAGAACCTGAAGGTTCATTGTGATTCCCAGCTAATTGCAAGCCATATGCAAGGGGACTACCAATCAAAAGATGCAAGCATGGCCAAGTAACTTACCACCAAGAAACTCGTCGAGTCCTTTCGAATGTGTAAGCTCAAGCAACTCCTTGGCTAACCTGGCTTCCGCCCTAAAAACCGCGGATCCAATCAGCATCCCCTTGCTAGTATTACAATGGCCAACCACAAATGAAGACGCCAAAGGACTCTCAGTTTCCAACATCGAGAAAACAGAAAGCTGGATGAGCCCTATCATCTCTTACCTAAAACAAGAAATGCTGCCAAACATACTGAATGTAGAAAGATTAAAATACAAGTGGTGCGCTACAGTCTAATCTAGGGGAAACTCTATAAAAGATCCTTCTCTAGGCCATATCGCAAATGCGTATTGCCGTGGGACGTGGATTTGTTCCTTCGCGAACTTCATGAGGGCGAATGCGGATCCCATTCCAATGACAAGAGCCTCGTGCTTAGGTCCAGAAGAGGTGCATACTACTGGCCTACCATGGCCGACGATGCACTCCACATGGCAAAGTACTACGACAAATGCCAGAGACATGCTCCAGTCTCCAAGCTTCCACCCAAAAACATTAAGTCCATTAATTCATCATGGCCATTCATAAAGTGGGGCATGAACATAGTATGAAAGTTTCCGAAGGCCCCTGGTCAGTAGGAATTCATACTGGTAGTAACAAACTCCTTTTCCAAGTAGGTGGAAGCAGAAGCCATGAGCAAGATCACCGACATCCATATCAATAGATTCCTCTGGATTATGTGGTGACCCGGTTCGAACTACCCCAATAGATCGTGACAAATAATGGCCCTCAGCTCACCAGCGAAAACTTAAAGAAGTTTTGCTAGGACTAGGGCATAAAGCTTAGCTTCTCCACGCCATGACAACCTCAGTCAAACTGCCAAGCCAAGTCCACAAATAAAATTGTGGTCAACCTCCTAAAGAAATGCCTCGACGAAGCCAAAGGCAACTGGGTCGAAGAGCTCCCAGCTGTCCTATGGGCCTACTAAACCACATTGAAGACGACTATAGGCGAGACGCCCTTCTCCTTGGTCTACAAATCAGAGGCGGTATCCACTGCCGAAGTTAGTGTTCCCACCATGCGAATAGAACTCTCATCCCTAGAGGAAAATAAAGAGTTGATGGCCCTATCCCTGGATCTCCTAGATGAAAAAGGGGAAGCCGCGAGGGTCAAAAACTTGCAACACCATCAAGAAATAGCCCACAGCTACAATAAGAAAATCCGGACTAAAACCTTTCAGAAAGGCGAATGGGTCCTAAGATGAGTCTTCGATAACACCAAGGACAAGGAAGTTGGAAAGCTGGCACTCGGATGGGAAGGACCATACCAAATCATGGAAGTGAAAGGCTTATGGGCGTACAAATTACATGATATGTATGGAAAAGTACAACCAAACAGCTGGAACGCGTTACACCTTAAATCCTACTTCTTCTAAAAAAGTCGTTGGGCCAGACGATCAACTCGTCAAAATATGCTTCCCATTTTTCTTCTCTCTTTCAAAGTTTCTTTTCATTACGCATAAGATTTTATTATTCCACCGCATCCAAGGACGGATTATCTTTAATAAAATATATGTTTCCCACCAAAGGAATTCAATAAAGCAAGAGGCAAATAAGTTGGACAATTATCTCTCAAAACAAGAATAGTAAAAACAACGTACCAAATGCTACACTCCTAGCTCAAACAAGGGAAAATACCCAAAAGAGAGCCAGAAAAATTTCCTACTTCTGCTAAACAGAGACAAGATGCCAAGTGCTGAGCAGGAGACAAAGTGCTTACCCATGTTTGCCAGGCCAGATGAAAAACGAATTGGTATAGCCGGAGTAGGGAGCACACCTAATCTGCTTACCCAGACGTGGGATGCAGCAAAAAGCTGTCGAACTACCCCTTTATTATAAAAAAGGGTGAGACACAACAATATATTCAAAAAGACTGACGGTGGCTTGCTGCAGAAAGCATAGTTCATCAAAATAGGCAGTGGTCACCCATAGATGACATAGTACTATCGAAAGCTTAATCGCCCAAGGGAAAATTCGAAAGGTTCAAAAAAGGAGGGGGAATTATTATGAACTCCAACCCCATGACTCTAAGAACCTTTAAAAAGCTAAAGAGACGTATTCTCAGGCAAGAAGAGCAAACACCAAAAGGCTAAAACGCCAGAGGCTGAGCAAACACTAAAAAGACTGAAAACCTAGACGTTGAGTGAATGCTAAAAGGCTAGCTAAAAGGAAGAGGCTGGGCAGATGTCGAAATGCTGGCCAAAAAGCCATACGCCAAGCAAACGCTGAAAGGCTAACTAAATACCCAAAGCTCACTGTAAAGCCAGAGACTAATCGAATAGTCAGAGGCCAAAGGATGGCAGTCCTAAA
The DNA here is from genome assembly GCA_900406275.1 of Anastatica hierochuntica. NCBI lineage: Eukaryota > Viridiplantae > Streptophyta > Magnoliopsida > Brassicales > Brassicaceae > Anastatica > Anastatica hierochuntica. Next base: position 8,704 of record OVAN01004374.1, read on the forward strand.
AAGACAAAAGGTTTAAAAAAACCAAAGGCCAATAAATCTTATACACCAATCATAGCAAGTGGCTTAAGCAAGCATATAGCTAAAAATGGATTCAAGCATTAATAAAAGACCACAATGAACCTGCTATTCATATCCAAAACAAAGCCCCAAAGGGCAACGGAAAGGCCAAGGCCTAAAAATAGCCAAAACAGGTTTTATGAAAACCCACAAGGGGGCATAACAAAGCCCACACAAGGGCATGAACTATGGTTTCAAAATAAAAGCCCCAAGGGCAAGACATAACATAAAATTTGGACGACGGGGTCAGGGTTCATTGAGGCTTAATCCGGAGCATGAGTGTTCTTGGCACCAGCATTGGCTGGGGTAGAGGCATCTAGGGCAGGCAAAATCTCATGCTCATCTTCAAAGGTGAGAGTCGGCTGACTGTTAATCTCAGCCGTAGTCCCCATCACCAGCTTGTAGGTGTCAAATTCTTCCTGTAAGTTGTAGGAGATTCATTTTCCATTTAGCTAGTTCCTTGTCATCTCCTAGCGGCCCACGATCTTTGCACCATTGACCGCCAAGCTCTTCTCCTCAACAAAGACGCTGACCTTGGCCTTAAGAACCTCCACTTCTTTCTTTAGGTCAGCCTTCTCAACTATCAGTGCCTGGGCACGGTCAAACTCCTTCTGGTTCATAAAATCCAATCCTAGATCCAGGTCTTTCATCTTCCTCCGCTCCTTCTCAAGGACAGCCGACTTCTCCTTCTTAGCCTTGAGCTTACGAATGTAGTCGCCAAGCATGACCCTCCTTGCTGCAGCCACCTCCGTTGATAGCTTGTCCTTTGCATGATAAAGAAGGCAGTTGATAGCTCATGTTTTCGCCCGAGAAAACACTGCAAACGCACAAAAGTACGTTCTAGTGGTTCAGAATCGAATCCACAGAGACCAAAGGTAGCATGAAGAATGTCAGATCAAATAGCGGGTTAAAGCGAAGAAGATGTCTTTTAAAAGATGCAAATAGAAAGCAGAGCATGCAAGCAAGAAACGTTGGGGTTGTAATTTAATCAAAGAAGTGTTGGGCATTGGGTATTCTTACGGAAGCAGTTCATTGTTGACTCAAATTATATATTAGGGAACAAGTTTCAAACCGTCTTGAACTCAAACACTAATATAGAACTAATCTACTTACGTAGTATCAATTCCTTATGTATTAGAAACCTCGAGACTAACTTCCGTTGACTCTCGATTTCTAATCATGTGTTCTAAACAGGTTTGGTAGGTTCACAATTCACTTAAACATCAACTTCCATTGGGTAAAGAAGAATTGATCATTTAGGATTCTTTCAGGCATTTAAACAAACACTTTCCAGGCGTGAAACAACCTAAGATCAGAAACAAAGTGGCCAATTCAATTTCATGCATTACAAACAATCCTAGATGAAGATCCAATTGATTAAATCCCTAATCATACAATTCTATATCAACAATTCATGAATCTCTATGTGAGAACCCTAAACCCAACGAATAGACTACTCACTCATGATAATCACATAAACATAGATCAAATCAAAGAGAGAAATGATTGTATTTAACAAAAAATAAAGATTAAGGGTTCATAAAGCTTTCAGATTAGAAGTACAGAAGATGCTTCTTCTCCCTAAGTTACAAATCTCTCTCTTGCTCTCAAAAACTCATAAAAAGTGCATAATGAAATAGGAAACACGAGCCTAAGTTTTGTTATGAAATCCGGTTCAAGATAAGTTCGGTTTGGTTCTTCGTAAAAATCGGTCTGAAAATCGGGACAGGGATCGATTGATCTTGAGACAAGGATTAATCGATCCTTTTCCATCCTTTTGGATACTTTCTAGCCTTCAAGAAAACTTCCTTCCAAGCTTAAAATCCATCGAAAATGCATTCTTTTCACACATCCAACCTCGATACCTGTAATAACAACAAAAAACACAAATCCTCGCCAAAAAGATCCGAATACATTCTAAAAACCATAAATCTCATGTAAAATCATCATAAAAACTACTAAAATACTAACACATCAAATCCCCCAGACTTGAATCTTTGCTTGTCCTCAAGTAAAGGAAACGAAGATTAAACCTACGAGAAAAGAAATTTGAAAACCAAATGGATTTTATGCTACCAGAAAACCTTACTCTGCGCTACGTTCGCTAACCGTATAAACTTAGAACATTCTCCCGAAGAATCGCTGCATAACCTCCCAAGCTCGTCTATACTCAAAAATCTGAACCTGCAAACTCAACCTCATTCAAGATAGGCATGAAACTTTTCACCAAAGAACTCATAATCAGGAAATCAGACTAGGTATTCAAGGCTTTTAGTGGTGACGCTTAGAATGTTTCGAGTATCAAAAACTGCATCAAGATGCAAGACTTTATGCACAATCGCAGGAGAGAAAGAGTATATTGATATCCATGTCCCCTAACTACCCAAGTACAAACCACCAATCAAAAGTAAACCGAACAAACTTCATTGTGAAACCAATCAACATTATAATATGCAAATGCTAATTTCTAAACCAGATTTAAAGAAATAAAATAAAATTTTAGTTTTTTTTTCAGAGAACGAAAATCTGGTAGAAATCAACATATCAATGATGTTTTAAAACTCTAAAACACTCATACAGCACGAAGAAATGCAACATATTCATCAGAACCTCCAAAACAACCAACACAGAAAACTCGGACACTCAGAACTGTGTTTAAGCAACCTAAATTGTTCAATCCTACCTAAGCAATTAGAAGGATCATGTCTACCCTATTCTCTCCAATATTTTTACACATGTGTGCATATAAGATCAAAAATAAATGCATGAAAATTCAAGGAGATAAGGTAAGGGTGTGGTGCCAGACTAAAGATGAGTCTGGTCACTCAGGATTACCGAAAAGAATGGTAAAAAATATGGGGATGTAATCCTGAATGATGGGTTTTATTCCTGATTTCAAGTTCCTAGATCAAAGCAATTAAATTCATTAGTAGGCAAATAAAATAGAGTTAATAACATTTCAGACTAAAGTCTGAGTTCTAGAGATTTCTGGTGGGGAGTTTGGTCATGAGTTATTCCGGTTTGCCTGCGCTAAAAGTCCAAGTGAAATGGTCAATGAGAATATCAATAAGTGTAATACGCAGAGATAATAGTCTGAAATCATCATGAAGCATAGACAATCCATAAAGTGACTCAATAAAAACATCAAAATGACACAAATAACACCAAAAGAAAACGAAAAACATATGTAGCCTCCCCCAGACTTATCTCACACCGTCTCGGTGTGAAACAAATCCAAGGAAGGGGTAAGTAGTAAAAGAAAAGAAAATAAAAATCCAAAATAAAAAGACAAATACAAGATAAATAAAAAGATAAAGGAAAGAGAACTACTGAGCTGCTCTGGAGGTACTAGGCATCTGTTCGGGTCTGGCTCTGGGGTGCCTGCCTACATCTCCTGAGGCTGAGTCTGCTCTCCTCTTGGAGCGCTCCTCGCTCCTTTTGGCCTCCTCTCGCGCAAGAGCCGCGCGAGTCTCTCGAGCCTCATCAAACTCCTCACTCTCAGTCTCCTCATAATCATCATCTACAACAGCTGCAGGAACAAGTGGCGCTGTGCGCCTAATAGAATCCTCACGTACAGACCTGCTAGGAGAACAAGAAAGTAACCTCCCTATCTTGGATAGTCCTTTGGCAAAATGCAGCATAACAGAACTCGTCCTCTGATTACTCTGAACGGTCCAAGCTCTGAACTCAGGAGTAGTAGCAGAAGGAGACGGTGGCGGGTCAAGCTCGTAGGGATTAAAATCCTCCGGAAACAGCTCCGCAATCTCAGGATCAGTCCTTGCAGCAGGTGGAGGCATATGAGCCTCATAGTTAGCATTATCACCGACACGATCCCTAGCAGGACCTAAAGAACCCTTCTTGAAAGAAGGGGGCAGGGAAAAAGACGCTCCGCAGGAGGAAGAAACTCAACTCCTGATGAATCAGCTAAAGATGTCAAGTCCGAGCATGGCAGCTTGATGTACAGGGACCTTTGCTAGCGGGCCTGAAAGTGATAGATGAAAGGTCTCGAGCTTTCTAGAGAATACTTCTAGGGGGAAGCTAGAATGCTGCTGTTAAGGAGATGCTTCCCATCGAGGAAAGCATAAAGAGGTCGCACGATGTGATGTGTCCCCACCTGCTTAAGGAGCTTGAGCTCCGCTCTCTAATGACAAGTGAAATCAAACCTGAAAAACCGCAGCAAAAGACTTCTTCTCAGAAGCCACCACCTTGAAGAAGGCAAATTTTTCAGCAACCACTGCAGCCATGTTCAGATCCAAAGCCTCCACATAACAAATCTAAGATGCCAAGTCCCATGTATGTCCAACGCCGATAAAAAGAAGTCCCAACTCGCCATCAAGAACAATAGCTCCGTATGGCCGAACCTCAGCAATCAAGAATGGTCCTGACCAACACGATTTGAGCTTTCCAGGAAACAATCGAAAATGTGAGTTAAACAATAGAACTTGATCTCCTATAGTGAAATGGCGTTGAATGATTCTCTTATCATGGAATACTTTGGTCCATTCCTTGTAGATCTTCGTGTTCTCATAAGCATTCGATCAAATCAAATCAAGTTCATTGAGTTGAATCATACGCTTCTCAACTGTAGGCTTGATGTCGAAGTTCATCAACTTCGTAGCCCAAAGTCCCTGGTACTCGAGTTCAACAGGAAAATGGCATGTCTTCCCATACACAAAGTGAAATAGTGTAGTGCCTAGTGGTGTCTTGTAGGCGTTTCTATACGCCCATAGCGCATCATCTATTTTCACAAACCAATCTTTTCGAGTCATGCCTACAGTCTTTTCCAGGATTCCCTTGATTTCCCTGTTGGAAATCTCAACTTGTCCACTTGTTTGAGGATGATAAGGTGTGGGTACCTTGTGTCTAACTTCATGCTTCTTCAGCAAATTCTCAAACAACCTGTTAATAAAATGGGATCCTCCATCACTTATTACCACTCTTGGCACACCAAAGCGAGGAAAAATCACAGATTTGAACATCTTCAGGACCATTTTGGCATCATTAGAGGGGTTGGCCAACGCCTCAACCCACTTGGAGACATAGTCTACTACAACCAAAATGTATTGATTTCCATAAGAAGATTGGAAAGGTTCCATGAAATCAATACCCCATACGTTAAAAACCTCTATTTTTAGGATGAAGTTCTGAGGCATTTCATTCCGCTTACTGATTCTGCCTTTCCTTTGACAAGCATCACACTTAGAGACGTAATCATGGGCGTCCTTAAAGAGTGTTGGCCACCAAAAACCTGTCTGCAACACTTTCGAAACAGTTTTGAAAGTAGCAAAATGTCCTGCATATTCAGAACCATGGTAATGATACATAATACCTTGAACCTCAGATTCTGGGATACATCTGCGAAAAAAGTCCATCAGCACATCTCTTGTAGATAAAATTATCATCCCATAAATAATGTTTGACATCTCTGAGGAACTTCTTCTTCGCATAGCCTGCGAAATTTGGTGGCTCCACATTTGCACTCAGAAAATTCGCAAAATCTGCAAACCAAGTAATTTCATCAAAAACCTGTCTAATGGCAAAAAAAATCAATAGTGTCCAAGTATCCATCCTCCAGCAAGGCAACCATATATACATTGTCCTTAGGGAGACTATCATCGAGTGGTGTATCAGCTTCCACTTGCAATCGAGATAAATGGTCTGCAACACCATTCTCGATACCACTCTTATCATGAATCTCCAAATCAAATTCCTGCAAAAGCAAAATCCATCTCAACAATCACGGTTTAGCATCTTTCTTAGACATAAGGTACCTCAAAGCTGCATGATCAATGTGAACAATGACTTTAGATCCCACTAGGTATTGTTTAAATTTCTCAAATGCGTAAACCACAACTAGGAGCTCCTTCTCCGTAGTCGCATACTTGATCTGAGTGTCATTAAGTGTTCTGCTGGCTTAGAAGATCACATGGAGCTTCTTATCGTTCTTTGACCCAACACTGCTCCTACCGCGTAGTCACTAGCGTCACACATTACCTCGAAGGATAAATCCCAATTCGGTGGCTGCACAATTGGAGCGCTAACTAGTGCCTCTTTGATTATCTGAAAAGCTAACAAACAGTCAATATTAAAATAAAATTTGACATCCTTGCAGAGCAATCGAGTCATGGGTCTGGCTATCTTGGAAAAATCCTTGATGAACCGTTTGTAGAATCCTGCATGTGTGAGAAAGCTGCGGACATCCTTGATAGAAGTAGGGGGTTGCAGGCTCGTCATCACCTCCACCTTGGCCTTATAAACTTCAATCCCTCTCCCAGAGATTCGATGGCCAAATACAATCCCATCCTGCACCATAAAATGACATTTCTCCCAATTCAAAACCAAGTGTTTCTCTTCACATCGTTCTAAAACCCTGCAATGGTTAGACAAGCAGTTCAAAAATGAAGAACCACAAACAGAAAAGTCATCCATGAAGACTTCCATGATATCTTTGATCAAATCAGTGAAGATAGACATCATGCATCGCTTGAAAGTCGCAGGTGCATTGCATAATCTGAATGGCATTCTCCGGTAAGCATATGTCCCATATGGACATGTGAATGTAGTCTTTTCCTGGTCTGCCAGATGGATGGGAATCTGAAAGAAACCTGAATAGCCATCAAGAAAATAGTAATAAGAATTGTTAACAAGTCTTTCCAGTATTTGATTAATAAAAGGAAGTGGGAAGTGATCCTTTATCGTAGCCAAATTCAGCTCCCTGTAGTCAATGCACACCCTCTGTCTTGTGATAGTCCAGGTGGGAATGAGCTCGTTCTTCTCATTCGTGATGACAATAATTCCACCTTTCTTTGGCACAACTTGTACCAGACTCACCCATGTGCTATCAGAAATGGGATAGATTATACCTGCACTCAAAAGTTTAAGAATCTCTTTTTTTGACAACTTCCATCATCTTAGGATTGAGTCTCCTTCGATGTTCAATGAAAGTCTTGGATTCATCCTGCAAGTGGATCCAATGCTTGCAGAGACCTGGAGAAATACATCTAATATCATCCAAAGAATATCCCAACGCTTTTCTATACTTCTTTAACTTCGAAAGAATCAAGGCACTCTCAGCATTGTTCGTATTAGCATTGACAATTACAGGATCTGTAGAGTTAGGACATAAGAAAACATATCTTAGTCCTACAGGTAGTGGCTTGTGCTCGACTTTTGGAGCTTTCATCTCGTTCCAATCAACACTCGAACTAACCACTATTGATGTAGAAATTGCAGGTGATGGCTCTTCGAGCTTAATAAATGCGACATCTTTCTCAACAATAGGTGTTGAATCCAACAATTCAACAACCTCAGAAGTACCTACATCTAAAAACCCATATTCATTTTCAATTTGAGTTAAGGTTACCTGTAATGGATCCTCAGTGTAGAGTTCTTCAAGAGAGTCTTCGATCACATCAGCAAGTGTATCAACCCAAAACGTGTGCTCATCAATGGTATGCTTCTTCATGGATTTCTCGATGTTGAACTTCATAGTCAACTTTCCAAGTCAGAGATCTATCTGACAGTTTTGCACATCAATCATGGCTCTAGCAGTAGATAAGAATGGTCTTCCAAGGATAATAGGATCCTTGGGTTCTTCTTCAAGCTCTAAGACAACAAAGTCTGTGAAAACGTATCCCTCTCCAACTCCTAAGGGAATGTTATCTACAATACCCACTGGTCTTTGAATAGACCTATCTGCAAGAAAGAAAGACATTCTCGTGGGTTTATAGTTAGTCAAATTCAGACGCTGCGATACTGAGATTGGCATCACAATAAATCATGACCCCAAATAACAGAGACATCACTCAAAGGTAAGCAAACCAATCTTGCAAGGCAACACGAAAGGACTTGGATCCTCGCGTTTCTCCGGTGTGATGTTCTGAAGGACTGCGCTATACTCCGCAGTAAGAACTGATACACTATTCTCTAATGTCATGCGATCTAAAAGAATCTCCTTCATGTACCTCTTGAGAGAAGGTACCATCTTGACAGCTTCGAAAAAGGCAATCGTACATGGAACTCACCAACTAGATTCTTCAATTTTTCGTACTCGGATTCTTTGATCTTTTGACGGGGCCTCGAAGGATACGGAGGGTTAGGAACATAAGGCGGGGGTGGCACATACTGATCCTCAACGTCCTGCGCATATGAACGATCGAAAAAATTCGATACTCCTGCGTTAGGACAAGGATCGATCATTCTAGGGACAGGGATCGATCGATCCATGTCTTCTCTTCTGATCGATCGATCATGTCATATGATCGATAAATCGCTAACTCCCACAATTTTATATGGTTGTATGATACAGGGATCGATCGATCCTCTACCTTCGATCGATCGGTCGCTGTCCCTGTCGAGTTTTCAACTCTTTTTTTCACTTCTAAGTGTAATGCATTGCAGTATTCTATTGAATTCTTTTCTGGTTTGCGTGGAATGACTCCCGGTGGAGCTCTTTTGCTCGCAGAAGTCTGAGCAACTTGTATTTCCAAAAATTTCATGTGTGTGCTCAATGTCTTGAAATTCCCATTGAGATCATTGTACATGTTATCTGCCTTTTGATTCAAGTCCGTAGAGGAATTTATCTGATTTTCGAGCACTTACTGCAACATCTTCTTCAGCTCACCATCTTGAGAAGACGCAAAAGATTTTCCTTGGTTCTGATTCTGATATCCCGACTGATAGTTGTTCTTGAATCCTCCTAAACCAAACTACTTCTGCTGATAGCCACTATTTCCGAAGCCACAATTCTGATTCTTATTCCGAAATCCAGAGTTGAAGACACTCTAATTCTGATTGTATGGCTTGTTATGGAACTGGTTCTGTTGGTTGAAACCTATGTTACCAAAATTCCCTTGACCTCCAATGTAATTAACATCTGCTTGTCCTCCATTCAGCTCCTCAAACATGAATTCCTGATACATTTGTTCCATCTTCTACTCTTGAAGAATAGGTGCATCATTCTGCTCTCCAACAAAGTTCACTCCCTGCTCATCTCTCCTCATTAGCTCATCGAGATATGACTGTAGATCATCAATTCTCTTCGCATCTGATGACACAACTCCTCTACCAAGATCATAGTCTGATCTTCGATTGGCCTGACTATTAGCCATGTTATTCACCAGCATGTAAGCTTCCTCCGCAGTCTTGGTCATGAAATCACCATTGCTCGCGCTGTCCATAGCATTCTGATATAGAAAATGTTGAGGAGATTCCAATATGAGAACCCATGATGAGGACAATCATTTAGGTACTCCCTGAATCTTTTCCAAGCTACATGAAAACTCTCAAAACCTAGTTGGTTAAATCCTGCAATCTTGTTTCGGAGAGACATAGACCTCAATTTTGTGAAGAAATGCCCAAGAAAAGCAGCCATAATTTTGTCCCACGACCTCAAAGAATCAGGCTCTAGACTATTATACCATCTTGTAGCTTTGTCATTCAAAGAGAAAGTAAATAACGTGCATTTTAGAGCTTTAGCAGGTACTCCGTTGTGATGGATATTATTGCAGATGGCTTCAAACTTATGCCGATGGTGCATTGGGTTCTGTGATTGCAACCCATGAAACTGATTCTGCAGCACCAAGTTAATGAGACCTGTCTTGATCTTAATGTCTTTTTTCTGTATGGGAGGCAGACGAATCCAAGAACGATTCGCATAGAAAGCCTGCGGAGTGTCATATTGCACCAGAGTCATCCTCTGTTGAGGTTGATTTACGCTTTGTTGCCCCTCAGTTGCATCATTTTGCTGGCCAGCTTGCTGAGCACCAGCATTAGCACCACCACCAGCAGGTGGATTACCTCCTGGAAGGACTCCAGGAAAGAGAGAATTTTGATGAACTTGAATGTGTTCTCCCAGGTTATCACCCATGATTTCTGCAAACTCAAATTCTTCAATAACCTCCAGAAGCTTCTCTTTCATCTTCTGTCTCTCTATACGCGATGGTTCAGGCTCGAATTCTAGTATGAGGCATGTTCATGAACCTGAAAGCACCAAAACAGAGAAGAAAAAGAAAAGATTAAACAAAATAAAGAAAAATACCTTTGGCACACAATGATCCTAAGTTTTAAGACGATCTATTGGTCCCCGACAACGGCGCCATAAAACTTGATAGCTCAGGTTTTCTCCCGAGAAAACACTGCAAATACACAGAAGGACATTGTAGTGGTTCGAGATCGAATTTAGAGAGACCAAAGGTAGCACAAATAATGTCTTTTAAAGGATGTCTTTTAAAAGATGTCTTTTAAAAGATGAAAATATCGAAATTTAGAAAGCAAAGCAGGCAAGCAAGAAACGTCGGGGTTGTAATTCAATCAAAGAAGAGTTGGGCATTGGGTATTCTCAGGGAAACAATTCATTGTTGTCTCAAATTATAGATTAGGGAAATAATTTTAAACCGTCTTGAACTCAAAGACTAATATAGAATTGATCTACTTTTGTAGTATCAATTCCCTATGTATTAGAAACCTCGAGACTAACTTCCGTTGACTCTCGATTTCTAATCATGCATTCTAAACAGGTTTGATAGATTCACAATTCACTTAAACATCAACTTTCAGTAGCTTAAGAAGAATTGCTCATTTAGAATTCTTTCAGCCATTTAAACAAAAACTTTCCAGGCGTTAAACAACCTAAGATATGAACCTAAGTGGCCAGTTCAATTTCATGCAATTCGAACAATCTTAGATGAAGATCCAATTGATTAAATCCCTAATCATACAATTCTATATCAACAATTCATGAATCCCTATGTTAAAACCCTAAACCCAACGAATAGACTACTCACTCATGATAATCGCATAAACACAGATCAAATCAAAGAGAGACATGATTGTATTTAACAAAAAATAAAGAGTAAGGATTCAGAAAGCTTCTCAGATTCGAAGTACATAAGATGCTTCTTCTCCCTAAGTTACAAATCTCTCTCTTTCTCTCTAAAGCTCATAAAAAGTGCATAATAAATTAGGAAACACGAGCCTAGGTTTTTGTTATGAAATCCAGTTCAAGATAAGTTCGGTTTGGTTCATCGTAAAAATCGGTCAGAAAATCGGGACAGGGATCGATCGATCTTGGGAAAAGGATCGTTCGATCTTTGTCCATCTTTTTGGATATTTTCCACCCTTCAAGAAAACTTCCTTCCAAGCTTGAAATCAATCCAAAATGCATTCTTTTCGCACATCCAAGCTCGATCCATGTAAAAACAATAAAGAACATAAATCTGAGCCAAAAAGATCCGAATACATACTAAAAACCATAAATCTCGTGTAAAAACCATCATAAAAACTACTAATATACTAACACATCAGCAGTCAACTGATACATAAAATAAAGGCAAAGTTAAAAAGGAAAGGAAACAAGAAAGAATCTAGTTGCTCAAAGCCAAACGCTTACCTCAAGCAACTTCCTTCGCATTAAGGCAAGCACACCGATAGAGTCATAATTTGGATAAGAGACATTCACCGCAGGGAACACCCGGACCTTCAGCTGTCGCAAGGTGTAATAGATGTCGGAGGGAGAAAGAGATGAAGACTTTGTGCCCATGCCATTCTGCATCTTGGCCTGGGAAGAGGAGATGTTGGACTTGGGCTGATATTTCCTCTTAGGTCTCAGGGTCTCCAAGATCTCCACGTCATCAGAAGCTAACATTTGGCCCCCAAAACCGATCTCCGCTGCCCTCGCCACTTAAGCCCTCTTAAAGTATTCCATCACCTTCGACAATGATCCTGGCATATTCTATGCAATAGAGAAACACATGTCTAGGCCATAAGAACAAAAAGAGAAATAAGAGAAAGAAGTATATAAAAGGTAAATGCCCGAATCAGTCCCCAGATGCTGCTTTTTGCTCGAGCCTCCAGACAGAGTAGAAAAGTAGTGATCCTTGCCTCAAGCGGAAGCTTGGGTACCTACTCTACCTTCTTCTTCCCTCTCTCAACTTTGTCCCTCGAAGCCGCTGCAAAACAAAGACAAACAGAAAAGTTGTCAAAACCAAAAAACTGAAAGAGAAACTTAACGTGACTCCTCCTAGACCTACCACTGGGTTGCCATAGAGTGGGGAACCTCGGTTCATCACCCACTTTCATAAAAGCAAACAATAGGGACACTAGCTCGGGTATGAAAGTAGTACCTCCCTTCAAAAGGGGCAACATGAGAGAAGAAGTAGGAGTACATCAGCTCGTCAATGCTTAAGTCCAATCCATGGAAGTTGTTCAAGACCTGGATCGCCGTCAAAATCCTCTAGGAGGGAGGATTCATCTGTGAGGGGCAGATCTCGAAGTGATTTGCCACACTGACAATCAGCTCAAGGAGATCAGCCTTTACCCCCATCTCCAGATAGCCCTCATACATGGCTATCTCACCGTAGGGACATGCAGAGGCATACTCCTCCTCCTCCGCATCCCTCAGGATCATATCCTCTGGCATTTAGTATTACCACCTACTGTTCCCCAGTTCCTCTTCTCCAATCACACAGAAAGGACCAATCTTGAGGATAGAGAGGGCAACATAGGAGTTAACGGGGGAACAAAGAGTGCCCAAGATCCTGAAGATAACTTGGTAATTCAGCAGACTCAGACGAAGGCTTTTCTTTCAGCAATCGCCTCCTGCAGACCCTAGCTCCTACAAATGAAGAAGCTACGAGAGAAAAGTTGTTCGTTGGACTCACCATCACCTGATATGTGTCCAGGTCTCAGATTGTGGGTTCAAAAGAAGAAGGCCCTTAAGATTTACGAAACACTAAAAACCCTTACAGAAGATGTGAAATCTTAGCTAAAATTAAAAAAAGGAAGAGAATCAAATCATACCTGGAGTAGAGAAGATGAAAGAAGTGGGTGCTTAAGATCGATTCCCAGAGAAACTAGCTGCAAGAGAGACGAATAGCGAAGAAAGGCTGGAAGAATTTGAAAAGAAATGAAGATGATGAAAAAAGAAATTGAGAAAAAGAGTTAAGTATCGAGAAAGGAGAGAGGAAGAAAGGAAAGAGGATCATGTGCCATGGTTTAGCGCGAATCTAAGAGAATCTCTCCTTTCCTTTCGAAATCTCTCAAATCTCATCTAAAGGCCAAGATCATCTAGCCGTTAACGAGATATCGCAAGCGTCTTGAAGAATCAAAAATTCAAAACTCAGACGGCAAAAGCACAAAGCTAGAAGCCAGAGACTTGGATGGCAATTCTAAAAATATGAGGGCAAAGAAGGTATGGTCATTAAGTTTTGCCAAAATACAAGGGTAACAATTTATTCCCCAGCTTTGGATCGAACATGGGCAATAAGAGGAAAATTGTTGGGTGTATTTTTGACCTTGGGAAACTCCTGGGTCAGGAAGCAGTACGACAAGCCTTGACCTAGAAGTAGGGGAATGCCGATGAAGAGTAGGACGCCGGGAGTATGCCCCTGGGTAGGAGATATGCTTAAATATCTAAGGATATGCACGGTTTTCCTAATTCTAAGGGATACACATCGACCAAACTACTATAAATATTAGATGTAAGAGTCCATATAATGTATTCATAGAAACACTAGAAACTAGACATTAGGTTAAGAGAAACTCGAATCTTTGTAAGGGTTCTAAAACCCAAATCGCATTGTACCTTGCTTCTTTTGATCAATAACAACATCTTTATCTATTTCTCTTTTCTTTCACCATTATCTCTCATTGTTGTAGTGCTTTTAAAGAACACTCCAAAAACATCCTTAATAGATACTATAGTCACGATTTTGTCCAGGTAATATTTTGGCTAATTTAGCCACGTTTTTCTACGAAAATTTTGTGACTAATTACAATGAAATAGACAAGATTGTGTTTGTGGCTATACTTGTCACGGAAATTTGATGACAAAATATGACTCTTTTAGTCATAAAATTAATGTGGCATATTCATGGCTATGTTACAAAAAATAAAAAAGGACTTTGATTTTAATATAACGAAAACTAATAGTAAAATATAAGATTTTGTTGATTATACAATATTTGAGAACATTTTTTAATGTTCAAAACAATTAATTAAAGGTGTTAGAGCTTCTACCATAAACACATTATGTCTAATTGTTAGACATCCTAAAAACCAAAAAATAAAAAACATTACAAACAACATTTTTAAAACCTTAAATACTAAAGGACTATCAGGTTTTGCATTACACCACCTATCCAAATCTGATTGTTGAGTCTTGGTGAGGTGATATATTCATATTTTATTTGTTTTTACTATTTTTTTATCCGAGAAAGTTAGTATTTTAATATGCATGAGGTTCTATTTGGGGTCGTTTCGTGTTCTTTAGTATTTTTACAAATTATAGGTTCTATCCCTAGTTCATTAGTTTGGTTTTGGGTTTCTCACAAAGGGTTTCTATGAATATGTGATTGTTAGGTTGTCAGATTGGAGAATTGTCAATTGATCTTCAATTAGCATTGTTCCTAAAGTCTAATTTAGCTTGATCATCTAGTTTTTGATATTAAGATATTTCACGCACTGAGAGTGTTTTATGAAATTATTGAATGAATGTTCAACGAGCAAATTGTCTTAGACCAACGTAAGTTGATTTTGAAGCGATTTTTGAAAAAATCAACCCTATTAGAATGTATGTTTAGGATCCGGAATTCAACGGAAGTTAGTCTCTAGGATCGTTAAACATAGAGAATTAGCGCTACGAAGGTAAGTTGGTTCTAATTTTTTAAATTTAGTTCTAGATGGTTCTAAATCGTTTCCTCAACAACAAATCTATGCATTCTTCATGAAACATATACCCTGAAAATACCCTATTCCCAACGTTTTTCTCTATTATTTACAAACCAATCCATTTTCTCTTCTCTTTGCCTGCTTGTTTTGATTTTAGCATACTTTTACTAACTTTTCTTTTTGTTCTTAGCTCGTATTTAATTCAAAGATCTTCATGTGATCATTGGTCTTTGTGGATTCGATCCCGAACCACTACAACATGTTTAACTGTACGCTTGCAGTGATTTCTCAGGTAAAAACCTGACCTATCAAGTTTTTTGGCGTCGTTGTCGAGGATCAATTTGTCATCTTAGAGCTTTGGGTCATTGTGTGTCTAAGGCATTTGTTTTCGTTGTTTGATTTTTTTTCTTTTTCTTCTTTGTTTGTGTGCTTTTAGGTGCATCAACAAATCTCATACTAGGAGCCACGGACCAAGCAATCTATTACCATTTGAGCAAGAGATTGGCGTACTAGAGAGACAAAAGAAGAAAGAGAAAGAAATTAAAGCTACTGCAGAATCTAAAATCGAGTTTAAGATGGGTGATAACCAGGATAACATAAAAATTCAGGGTGATTCGCAATTTCAAAAAGTATATCACAGACTCATTCCACATGCTGTGGGTAAAAACATTGTTGCAACTTTGAGGCAACAAGGCGTGAATCTGAATTCACCTTAACCGATGTTGACTTTAGCACATTCTGAAACTCCCGAAGTGTTCTACGCGGATCGAGCTGGGATCCGCCTACCTCTAATCGAAAGAAGGACATTGAGACTAAAACTGGTCCCATCAACCTGGTGCAGCAAAACAAAATTCATGGGTTGGCAACCGAGAACCTTAAACACCATCTAGAGAAGTTTGAAGCCATATGAAACACCAATTGTACCAATGGAGTGCATGAAGATACTCTAAAATACAGGATTTTCCGCTTCTCTCTCGTGGATAAAGCCACTAGATGGTTGACTTCTCTTGTAACTGGATTTCTCACCTCTTGTGATGAGACCAAGGCTGCCTTCCTAGAACATTTCTTCGCAAAGTCTAGGTCCAGCTCCTGAGAAACAAGATTGCTAGCTTTCGACAAATAGCTAGAAAAAGCTTTTGTGAGGCTTGGGAAAGATTCAGATAGTAGACTTTAGATTGTCCACATCATGGGTACACAGATGTCAATTTGTTGAACATCTTCTATAATGAAGTTGATGAAAGGTACTAGAACGTGATGGACACTGCCAGTAACGGTGATTTTATGACTAAGACAATGGAAGAAGCTTATGCTCTGATTGAGAACATGGCAACCAGTCAAGCGAATAGCATGTCAAAATAAATCGAGGTAGAAGGAGCACTGCAGTGGATACCAATAAGATTTATGATTTTCAGGCTAAAATTGATAAGTTGTGTGCGAAAGATTTGAAAGGAGTTCACGATGTTGATGAACAGAATGATGGACAGTTGCTCCAAGAGCAATAGCTTGGACAAATGTATCACGAGTATGTTGCAGAGGAGGCCAATGGTAATCAATTCGATGTGAATTGCATTGGAGGAAAAAGAAACTATAGAAACATAGGTTTAAATCAACAAAACCAGTTCTAGAACAAGTTGTTTCAGCAGAACCAAAGTGTGTTAAATCTGGGGTATTAGAGTGTGGGAACCGAAATTCTCACTGTCAATGTTATGTGGTTCAAGGAATCTGTTAGCCAAAGATCAACAGATCGAGACAGTGAATTAGCGAATTATTGAGTAAAATACGAAAAGCTAAACTGCGAAGATAGTAAGACAGAAATCGTAAGGGAGTTAGCTAACAAAATACGAAATACGAAAATTGATTGCGAAGCGATATAGATTAACGGTGGACGAATAACAGGATTCGTAAGATAGATAAACGTAAGCGAATACAAAATAAAAAAGAGAACGGATCGAAGTATGCAGAAAGCGTAAACTGAGAGCGATTCGACAGACACAGTTAACAAAGAAGTTAAGGGTCTTATTCGAATTCCGAGATCAAAGCGTGCGCAACCGGTGTTTAAGCCGTGGCCGTAAGATCCGTTGGTGACGATTACCTAGAACTAAGGCGCAAAAACTCGTAACCTAGTTGAGANCTCGCTACGAAAAACGAAACAAGAACCCTAGTTTTTTCTAAGTGTTTATGTGATGACGAAAAGCTCTGTGAAAGAATGAATGTGTCCATCTTTAATTCCTTTGACTTCGCATCCTTTATATAGATCCTCGTGGGCCAGCTCGATTTCCTTTTCCGTCCAGATTCGTGCATATCTTCTTTGCGGGAATATTCCTTTTCTCGTGATTCTTCCAAATCTCTTCGAGATCCTTTCTTATCTTTCCAGAACTTAACATTTTCGCAAGATCCTGATGGGCCGTCATCGCAAACGGGCCGATTTTCTCCCGAAAATCGTAAATGGGCCGTTATTGCGGTTTGGACCCTTTCGGGCCGTCTTGCGGCTAAATGGCCTTTACGATTTACCGCGGAAAACCGTTTCTCATGAGAATAAGCAACAACGGCTCCGTAGACCTACGCGGTTAGTCGCATAGTTTAGACTCTTCCG